>JASVEL010007718.1:0-82644 GCA_032618575.1 Nicotiana noctiflora
CTGAAAAATCTTTGCGCATTTGATGCCTTTTTGTCTCTTATTGAACCTAAAAATGTGAGTGAAGCTCTACAAGATGCAGATTGGGTCAATGCTATGCAAGATGAACTCAATCAGTTTGAAAGAAGTCAAGTTTGGCACTTGGTTCCAAAACCTAAGGACACGTCAATCATTGGAACAAAATGGGTTTTCAGGAACAAATTGGATGAATATGGAACTGTTACAAGAAATAAGGAAAGGCTGGTGGTTCAAGGCTATAGTCAAGAGGAAGGCATTAACTATGATGAGACATTTGCTACATTTGCTAGAATTGAAGCAATTAGGCTCCTCATAGCTTTTGCAGCACATATGGAATTTACTCTTCATCAAATGGATGTCAAAAGTGCCTTCCTAAATGGCTATCTCAAGGAAGAAATGTTTGTAAAACAACCTCTAGGATTTGAAAGCGAAGAATGTCCTGAATATGTTTACAAGTTAGATAAAGCTCTATATGATCTCAAGCAGGCACCAAGAGCTTGATATGAGAGATTGTCAAAATTTCTCCTGGAGCATGGATACAAAAGAGGTAAAATTAACAGCACCATATTTCTAAAAGAAAAAGGTAAAGATCTTCTTGTCGTACAAATATATGTTGATGATATCATATTTGGGGCTACCTCAGATAAGTTGAGCAAGGAATTTGCAAAACTAATGGGCAGTGAATTTGAAATCAGTGTGATGGGTGAACTAACCTTTTTCTTAGGCCTACAGATAAAACAAAGCTCAAACGGAATCATGATTCATCAACAGAAATATACAAAGAAACTAATCAAGAAGTTTAAAATAGAGGACTCTAAAGAAAAAGATACACCTATTGCAACTGACACTAAATTAGCGGCTAATGAACATGGTTCATCAGTTGATCAAAAATTGTATAGGGGTATGATTGGCTCACTCTTGTATCTTACTGCAAGTAGACCTAATATTATTTTCAGTGTAGGACTTTGTGCACATTTTCAAGCTAATCCTAAAGAATCCTATTTGACTGCTATCAAAAGAATATTGAGATACTTAAAAGGGACGACTGAATTATGTCTATGGTATCCTAAAAGTAGCAACTTTGATCTAGTAGGATATGCTGATGCTGACTATGCAGGTTTTCTAGTGGACGGAAAAAGCAATTAAGGTATGGCTCATTTTCTTGGTTCATGTCTTGTATCATGGTCTACTAAGAAATAGAACTCAGTAGCATTATCTACTGCTGAGGCTGAGTATGTATCTACTGCTTCTTGTTGTGCTCAACTTCTGTGGATCAAGCAACAATTACTAGACTTTGGTATCGAAGTAGGATGCATACCAATCTTTTGTGACAACACTAGTGCTATAAGTATGACAAAGAACCCGGTTCATCGTAAAAGAACAAAGCACCTAGATATCAGACATCATTTCTTAAGAGACAATTATGAGAAAGGGCTAACTTCCATAGAATTTTGTGCAACTGATTAGCAAATAGCTGACATCTTCACCAAGGCTTTAAGTAGAGAAATTTTTGAAAGGAATAGGTTGGAGTTAAGGATGATCAAGATCACCTAAAAGAATAAGTTCAGAAAACGCATGATATATATATATATATATATATATATATAGATATAGAAATTGACCTTCTGCTATAAACAGGAATCTCGCTATCAGATAATATTCTCTCAGTTTCCATTGGCTGAGAGTCTTGTATATCTTCGTTGCTTGTCTCACTTTGCATTGATGAGTCAGACTTTTCAGTTTTATTAATAGTCTCTATCAGATTTCTTTTTACTTCGTCCAGGTATTGCTGGATTAGTTCAGTTTTATCTCCTTCCTGCATAGAGATTCTTCTGGCAATGTACCTTACTGAACAGTCATCATATAAGACAGTTTTTTGAGACACCTCCGAGTATAACTGGATTTGTGATGTAATAGTGTCCAATAATTCTACCATGAAAGAAAGGTAGATAAGCCTAAACAAATCCCTTATGAATTTCACCTACTGGGATTATATCACAGCATTTGATAAAGTGCTATACTATAACAACGATCGTCATAAACATACTTGGTTTATTAAGATTTGTGCAAAGATATTCTCTGCACCTATTCCAAATTGGTTTATAAACTGGTGGTCATATCATGGCCCTACGGTAAATATTTTACCTGAACCTTTTATAAAGATATACAAAGAATGGACGAAGATTTCACCATTTCTTACACAGTTATACCATGTCGATATATATATTTTTGGGAACGTATAGATCAACTATATTTTTTCATTGAATTCTCTATCCATTGGATTCATAAATGGAATCCAGAATTCGGTTATACCGAAGATAATATTCCTTGCTTATACCGGATATTTTACAATACGTTTTGGGACAAATTAATGAAGATTGATCCCAAAACAAAGCAGCTTTATGGACAAGAATTATTGGACACTATTACATCACAAATCCAGTTATACTCGGAGGTGTCTCAAAAAACTGTCTTATATGATGACTGTTCAGTAAGGCACATTGCTAGAAGAATCTCTATTCAGGAAGGAGATAAAACTGAACTAATCTAGCAATACCTGGACGAAGTAAAAAGAAATCTGATAGAGACTATTAATAAAACTGAAAAGTCTGACTCATCAATGCAAAGTGAGAAAAGCAACGAAGATATACAAGACTCTCAGCCAATGGAAACTGAGAGAATATTATCTGATATCGATATTCCTGTTTATAGCAGAAGGTCAATTTCTAGCCATTACCCGGCTATTCAACATATCTCTCCTATAGAAAAGGTAGTCTATGGACCAGCTCGAAAGAGTGCAGCATCCCTGTACACGATTTCCAGTAGAGATAATAATAGCTACGTTGAAGAGGTACGAATCAACCATCAAACAAATATTGTCAAAAAACCGTCTTATATGATGACTGTTCAGTAAGGCACATTGCTAGAAGAATCTCTATTCAGGAAGGAGATAAAACTGAACTAATCCAGCAATACCTGGACGAAGTAAAAAGAAATCTGATAGAGACTATTAATAAAACTGAAAAGTCTGACTCATCAATGCAAAGTGAGAAAAGCAACGAAGATATACAAGACTCTCAGCCAATGGAAACTGAGAGAATATTATCTAATAGCGAGATTCCTGTTTATAGCAAAATGTCAATTTCTAGCCATTACTCGGCTATTCAACATATCTCTCCTATAGAAAAGGTAGTCTATGGACCAGCTCGAAAGAGTGCAGCATCCCTGCACACGATTTCAAGTAGAGATAATAATAGCTACGTTGAAGAGGTACTGTGACGACCCAAAGGGTCATCACTTATTTTATTAATCATTTCGAGCTTCTGAGGCCTTGAAAACCTCATTCCATGTTGCCTCAATTTACATGCACAATCCGAGCATGTAGTCGGAAAGATTTTGTGATAGAAAATATGAATTCTATGAGAAATTTGGATAAAAATGATATTAATATTGATATGGTTGACTTCGGTCAACATTTTTGGTAAACGGATCCGTACCCGAGATCGGATGGTCCCGAGAGGTCCGTAGGAAAATATGGGACTTGGACATGCGTCCGGAGTCGAATTCTGAGGCCGAGGGCCCAAGTTATGAATTTTTCTATGAAATTGTTTTTGATGTAATTGTTAAAGGAAATGAATTAATTGACCTTGGTATCGGGCTCGTATTTTGGTTCCGACGCCCGGTACAAGTCTTAAATATTATATATGTGATTTCTGTAAAGTTTGGTGACATTCGGATGTCGTTTGAGATGTTTTGGACCTTGAGTTCCAAGTTTGAAAGTTTTGAAAACCAAAAGTATGAAAATCATGAATTTGAGGCTTGATTTGATGAAAACGATGTGATATTGGCGATGTGATCGCACGAACAAGTTCATAATGTGTTTTTGTGGTTGTGTACATGTTTGGTTTGGAGCCCGGGGGGCTCGGGGAAAGATTTGATAGGCCATTGGATTAAATTCTGAAATGTTGCACTGCTGGTTTTTCACCCAGCTGTTGGCTTCGCAATTGCGAAGTATTTCTCGCAATTGCGAAGGGGGCAATACAAGGCAGGGCTCGCAAATGCGAACCCTGATCGCAAATGCGAAGCCCCATTGACCCAGTCTTGTTCGCAAATGCGAACAATTGTTCGCAAATGCGAACCTCCCCTTGTCCTACCTATGTTCGCAAATGCGAACAAAAGTTCGCAAATGCGAACAATGCCCTTTACTGCCTGTGTTCGCAAATGCGAACATTAGTTCGCAAATGCGAACACTGCCCTTCCCAGCCTTGTTCGCAAATGCGAAGCCCCCAGCTTTGCCTTGGCTTCGCAAATGCGAACAAAAGTTCGCAAATGCGAACTTCCCAGCCTTAGCTTATTTTTCAAACTCCAGAAATTGGTCGGGGTTCACAATTGCGAACCCATGTTCGCAAATGCGAACACAGAGACCTGTAAAACACGATTTTCAGTTCACTTCTTCACTTTTTACAAAACAAAAACACCCATTTGCGATTCTTCACGGATTCCTTCTTCATCAAAACAATTGTAAGTCACTTTTTACTTAATTCTTTCAATTCCTAACATCATTAAACATGTTTTTCATTAGAAATCAAAGGTTTTCATGGTAGAATTTCTTGTTTTTGTTAGAATATAGGATTTTTCATAAATTGGGAAATTGGACCTCGAATTGAGGTCCGATTTTGAAACAAATCATATACATGAACTCGTGGGGGATGGGTAACCGGATTTTGGTCCTAACCCCGAGTTCCGACCATGTGGGCCCGGGGTTGAAATTCACTATTTCGGGCAGAATGTTGTAAAAGTTGTATTTGGTCTTAAGAATTAGTTTGTTGAGTAGTATTGATGATATTAAATCAATTGTGTATAGATACGGTTGGATTGGAGCCAAATTTGAAAGAAAAAGACATTTCCACGGATTGAATTGTTCATAAACATTCGAGGTAAGTGTTTGTTCTATCCTAGCTTAAGGGAATAGGATTATGTGTTATGTGTTATGTGATCGAGTGCGGTGTATGGGCTATGGTGACGAGCATCCATACACTGGCGTCTAGTATGACCGTGAGTCGTTGAAAATGCTTATTTTGAGATATATATTCACAGATGAATTGTTGAACCTTTGTCAGGTTGTAGAATTGTTATGGTTCTCCCTTGTTGGGACTAGTTGTGAAGATAATTATTGATTTCCCTTGTTGGGACAGTTTATGAATTACTGCTTCTTTCTTTGCCCTTAACTGTGATTGTTATTTGGGTGAGGAAGAGTGATAATGCACGAAGGGTGATGTCGTGCCATGTTTATTTATTTATGCACGAAGGTTAATGTCGTGCCATGTTTTATTGATTATGCACGAAGGATCATGCCGTGCCCTATTATTGAACCATGTACGAAGGATCATGTCGTACTAATGGATGTGAGGATAAGAGTAAAAGCACGAAGGGTGATGTCGTGTACTTTATTTGCTTATTTGGTGAGGATGAGAGTAAAAGCACGAAGGGTGATGCCGTGCAAACTGCTTGCTATTCTTTGACTTGATATTACTTGTGTTTCCATTATACTTTATTTTTCCTTGTGAATTTATTAACTATTGTTAATTGTTGAATTCTTTGAGATATTCCTTATTGTGTTATTACCCGGTTATTTCTTGTTATTCCGTGGTATACATATATATTGAATTGCACAGGTTTATGGGGGTGTACGGTCCTAGGCTTGTCACTACTTCGCCGGGATAGGCCGGGCACTTACCGAGCACATGGGGTCGGTTGTGCTGATACTACAATTCCGTGCGTTTTTGCACGAGTCCGGGTTACGATCGAGGAGCGACAGCAGCGAGTAAATCGATTGCGTGGGAGTTGATCACATTTGAGACCGAGGTAGCTTGCGGACGTCCGCAAGCCCGGCGTCTCTCTCTTTATTTATGTTATTAGCTGGAGTCTCTTTGTTCCGAGACAAACAAAATTATGTTATATTTCCTTCGGACTTTTATGTGTAGTATTCCATAGTAGTTCGTGAGTTGGTGACTCCACGCCTTGGGTAGAGGATTTCAGTATGATTTTCACCTTGTAATTAGTTACTTCTATTTCGATAAAGTATTCCGCATTTATTTAATTAAAATGGTGTTAAAAACAGGATAGTATGAATACAGTGGCTTGCCTAGCTACCACAAGTAGGCGCCATCACGATCCCGATGTTGGGGGGAAAATCCGGGTCGTGACAAGTTGGTATCAGAGCTCTAGGTTACATAGGTCTCACCACTCACGAACAAGCTTAGTAGAGTTTGAGAGGTAGGTACGGAGACGTCTGTACTTGTCCTCCAGAGTCTATTGAGTTAGGAAAGAGTCTCTCATTTATTCTTTCTTGTCGTGCGACTTGTTCCTCAATTACTCATTGAATTTCTATTCTGTCCTTTCGCAGATGGTGAGGACACGCGCTTCTTCGTCCGCCGACCAACAGCCCTAGCCCTAGGCAGTTCCTTTGAGGGGCAGGGGCCAAGGCCGTATCAGAGGCCGTGGTAGGGGTAGAGCTCAGCCCCAGGCAGCTACTCCCAGAGGTGGAGCCTCATATTGAGATTGACGAGGAGGTTCCGGTTCCAGCAGCTCCAGTGGGCCCAGCTCAGGTCCCAGGAGAGGCTTTATTTACCCCGGATCTCCGGGATGCTTTGGTCAGAATAGCGGGATTTATGGACAGCATTGCCAGAGCGGGTTTATTATCAGTTGCACCAGCCGCTTCTCAGGCTGGAGGAGGGGCCCAGACTCCTATTGCTCGTACTCCGGAGCCAGTAGCTCCTCAGCCTCAGGCACCAGTGGTTCAGCCAGCTGTGGCCACTCAGTCAGGTACCATAGCTCATGCCGGTGATGGAGCGGCCATGACTTCTGATTCGTTATGGAGATGATCGGTTCTCCATGTTATTTACCACTACATTCAGTGGAGCCACATCAGAGGATCCTCAGGACTTTTTATTCAGTTGCCATGAGATTCTCAAGACTATGGGGATCGTGGAGACAAACGGAGTTGACTTCTGTACCTTCAGACTTGCAGGATCCGCCAAGACTTGGTGGAGAGATTATTGCTTGACTCGACCAGCGGGGTCCCCAGCTTTATCATGGGACCAGTTTGCGGAACTATTTATGGAGAAGTTTCTCCTTGCTACTCAGCGGGATGTACTTCGGAGGCAGTTTGAGCGCCTCCATCAGGGCACTATGAGAGTTACACAGTATGAGACGAGATTTGTCGATTTGGCTCGTCATGCGGTGGTGATACTTCCCACGGAGCGGGAGAGGGTCCGCGAGGTTTATAGATGGGCTTAATCGGCCAATTAGACTCCGGATGGCTATGGGCGTGGGGAGTGACATATCATTTCGGGAGGCGGCCAATGCGACGACGCGAGTTGAGATGGCTCTTGCTAGGGGAGGCGGTTATTCTTCGGATAAGAGGCCTCGTCATTCGGGCAGGTTTAGTGGTTCTTCCTCCGGTGGCAGAGAATCCTTTGATAGAGGCCGGTCTTTCCGGGCCTTTTCATTCCGCCCTTCGAGGCTTCACGGGGTGGACCGGGTGATCGTGGTTTTCGGGGAAATTATTCAGACCAGCCTCCTATTAATGCTCGGCCTCTTCAGAGTGTTCGTGGAGGCCATTCAGGTCGTCGGGGCCGGCAGCCCTATCGGTCCAAGAGTTGCTACGGTTGTGGTGACCCGGGTCATTTTATCGGGAATTGCCCTATAGCGGCGGGCAACTCTCGGCCAGCGAGGTCCTAGTCCTATGATTCAGGCCCCAACTCGACCCTCAGCCTGCCCGGCCAGCCGGAGGCGGGGGTAGAGATTATAGAGGTGGAGGTCGAGACCGTAGAGGTGGAGACCGTCCGGCCAGAGGTAGAGGTCAGCCAGTTGATGGTCGTCCTAGAGACGCAGCTCAGAAGGGAGGTGCGGATCCCCGATTCTATGCTTTACTAGCCAGGCCAGAGGCAGAGGCATCAGATGCCGTGATTACAGGTACTATTCTTATGTGTGGCAGAGGTGCTTCAGTATTATTTGACCCCGGATCTACATATTCCTATGTGTCTTCCTACTTTTCGCACCGTATTTGGCCGTGCCCAGCTATGCTCTGGATATTCCGGTTTATGTGGCTACACCAGTGGGTGACTCCATTGTAGTCGATCGGGTGCATCGTTCGTGCGTAGTTATATTTGGGGGTCTTGAGACCCGTGTTGATCTGTTGCTTTTGGATATGGTAGATTTTGATGTCATATTGGGGATGGACTGGTTGTCCCCATATCATGCTATTCTTGATTGCCATGCTAAGACGGTGACCTTAGCCTTGCCGGAATCACCCCGACTAGAGTGGAAAGGTACCTCAAGCCACTCCGTTCGCACTGTTATTTCCTATGTTAAGGCTCGACGTATGGTCGAGAAGGGGTGTCTAGCTTATCTGGCTTATGTTCGTGATTCCAGTGCAGAAGTTCCTTCCATTGAGTCGGTCCCTATTGCACGGGAGTTTCCCGAGGTTTTTCCTTCAGACCTGCCGGGCATGCCACCCGACAGGGATATTGATTTCCGTATTGATCTGGCACCGGGCACTCAGCCCATCTCTATTCCACCCTATCGTATGGCCCCGCCGGAGCTAAAAGAGTTGAAAGATTCAGTTGCAGGACCTTCTTGAGAAGGGCTTTATCAGGCCCAGTGTTTTCCCCTGGGGAGCACCTGTATTATTTGTAAAGAAGAAGGATGGCTCGATGCGGATGTGTATTGATTACCGGTAGTTAAACAAGGTGACTATCAAAAATAAATATCCACTGCCGAGGATTGATGATTTGTTTGACCAACTCCAGGGAGCGAGGGTATTCTCTAAGATAGACTTGAGGTCGGGCTACCATCAGCTGAAGATCAGGGCGGCTGACATTCCTAAGACAGCCTTTCGCTCTAGATATGGGCATTATGAGTTCTTGGTCATGTCCTTCGGGTTGACCAATGCCCCAGTAGCATTCATGGAGTTGATGAATCGGGTATTCAGGCCTTACTTAGATCCGTTCGTGATAGTCTTCATAGATGACATCCCGGTGTACTCCCGCAGCCAGGAAGAGCACGAGCAGCACCTCAAAGTGGTTCTTCAGACTCTGAAAGATAACCAGCTATATGCCAAATTTTCTAAATGTGAGTTCTAGCTGAGTTCGGTAGCATTTCTGGGTCACATTGTATCGGTGGAAGGTATTCGGGTAGACCCAAAGAAGATTGAGGCAGTCCAGAATTGGCCTCGACCAGCTTCAGTGACTGAGATCCGGAGTTTCTTGGGATTAGCAGGTTACTACCGTCGTTTTGTAGAGGGTTTTCTTCTATTGCAGCCCCGATGACCAGGTTGACCCAGAAGGGTGTCCGGTTTCAGTGGTCGGAGGAGTGTGAGGCGAGCTTTCAGAAGCTCAAGACAGCCTTGACCACCGCACCAGTGTTGATACTACCTACAGGTACAAGGCCTTATACGGTTTATTGTGACGCATCTCATACAGGGCTTGGAGCGGTATTGATGCAGGATGGTAAGGTTATCGCTTATGCTTCGAGGCAGTTAAAGATACATGAGAAGAATTATCCAGTTCATGATCTTGAGTTAGCAGCAGTGGTTCATGCCTTAAAGATCTGGAGGCATTATCTATATGGTGTGACATGTGAGGTGTACACTGATCACAAAAGCCTACAGTACTTGTTCAAGCCGAAGGAGTTGAATCTACGACAGCGGAGATGGTTAGAGTTGCTAAAAGACTATGATGTTACTATCTTATATCACCCAGTTAAGGCCAATGTGGTGGCCGATGCTTTGAGTATAAAGTATGCCAGCATGGGTAGTCTTGCATACATTCCGGTCAGTCGGAGACCATTAGCTCTAGATGTCTAGGCCTTAGCCAACCGGTTTGTGAGATTAGACATTTCTGAGCCTAGCAGAGTGTTAGCCTGCACGGTCGCTCGTTCTTCTTTATTAGAGCGTATCCGTGAGAGGCAATTTGATGATCCTCATTTGCGTGAGTTGAGAGATACAGTACAGCGGGGAGGTGCCACACAGGTAAATCTAGATGATGATGGGGTATTGAAATTGCAGGGTCGAGTTTGTGTGCCCAATGTCGAAGGGATTCGAGAGTTAATCTTAGCAGAGGCCCATAGTTCGCGGTATTCTATTCACCCAGGCGCCGCGAAGATGTACCAGGACTTACGGCAATACTATTGGTGGCGCAGAATGAAGAAAGATATCGTTGCGTATGTCGCTCGGTGTATAAATTGTCAGCAGGTGAAATATGAGCACCAGAGACCTGGTGGTGTGTTCCAGAGGATTGAAATTCCCGAGTGGAAATGGGAGCGGATTACTATGGACTTCGTTACTGGACTTCCTTTGACTCGGAGGAAATTTGATGCTATTTGGGTCATTATTGATAGGTTGACCAAGTCAGCACACTTTATTCCAGTATCTGTCTCCTACTCGTCGGAGAGGTTTACATTAGGGAGATTGTTCATCTCCATGGAGTGCCAGTGTCTATTATCTCTGATCGGGGTACGCAGTTTACCTCGCGCGTTCTGGAGAACGGTCCAGCAGGAGTTAGGCACCCAGGTTCAGCTGAGTACATCTTTTCATCCTCAGACATATGGTCAGTCCGAGAGGACTATTTAGATTCTAGAGGACATGCTTCGAGCCTGTGTCATTGATTTTGGAGGCTCGTAGGACCAGTTTCTGCCATTAGCAGAGTTCGCCTACAATAACAGCTACCAGACCAGCATCCAGATGGCCCCGTATGAGGCGTTGTATGGTAGGCGATGTCGATCTCCAGTCGGATGGTTTGAGCTGGAGAGGCTCGGTTGTTGGGTACAGACTTAGTTCGAGAGGCCTTGGATAAGGTCAAGACTATCCAGGAGAGATTGCGTTCAGCTCAGTCCAAGCAGAAGACTTATGCGGATCGTAAAGTTCGAGATGTGGATTTCATGGTTGGTGAACGAGTATTGCTCCGAGTGTCGCCTATGAAGGGCGTGATGAGGTTCGGGAAGAAGGGCAAGCTCAGCCCTAGGTATATTGGTCCATTTGAGATTCTAGACGGAGTGGGAGGGGTGGCTTACAGATTAGCTTTGCCGCCTAGCTTATCAGCCGTGCATCCAGTTTTTCACGTATCTATGCTTCGGAGATACCACGGCGATCCCACACATGTGTTAGACTTCAGTATTGTCCAATTGGACAATGATCTATTTTACGAGGAGGAGCCGGTGGCTATTCTAGACCGGCAGGTTCGACAGTTGAGGTCGAAGAGCTATCCTTCTGTGCGTGTTCAGTGGAGAGGTCAGCCTCCTGAGGCATCGACCTGGGAGTCCGAGTCTGATATGCGGAGCCGTTACCCACACTTGTTTCCTGACTCGGTACTTCTTTCTTTTGTCCGTTCGAGGACGAACGGTTGTTTTAGAGGTGGAGATTGTGACGACCCAAAGGGTCATCACTTATTTTATTAATAATTTCGAGCTTCTGAGGCCTTGAAAACCTCATTCTATGTTGCCTCGATTTACGTGCACAATCCGAGCATGTAGCCGGAATGATTTTGTGATAGAAAATATTAATTCTATGAGAAATTTGGATAAAAATGATATAAATATTGATATGGTTGACTTTGGTCAACATTTTTGGTAAACGGATCCGGACACGAGATTGGATGGTCTCGAGAGGTCCGTAGGAAAATATGGGACTTGGACATGCGTCCGGAGTCGAATTCCGAGGCCTAGAGCCCAAGTTATGAATTTTTCTATGAAATTGTTTTTGATGTAATTGTTAAAGGAAATGAATTAATTGACCTTGGTATCGGGCTCGTATTTTGGTTCCGACGCCCGGTACAAGTCTTAAATATTATATATGTGATTTCCTGTTAAGTTTGGTGACATTCGGATGTCGTTTGAGATGTTTTGGACCTTGAGTTCCAAGTTTGAAAGTTTTGAAAACCAAAAGTATGAAAATCATGAATTTGAGGCTTGATTTGATGAAAACGATGTGATATTGGCGATGTGATCGCATGAACAAGTTCATAATGTGTTTTTGAGGTTGTGTACATGTTTGGTTTGGAGCCCGGGGGCTCGGGTGAAGATTTGATAGGCCGTTGGATTAAATTTTAAATTTTTGCACTGCTGGTTTTTCACCCAGCTGTTGGCTTCGCAATTGCGAAGTATTTCTCGCAATTGCGAAGCGGGCAGTACAAGGCAGGGCTCGCAAATGCGAACCCTGATCGCAAATGCGAAGCCCCATTGACCCAGCCTTGTTCGCAAATGCGAACAATTGTTTGCAAATGCGAACCTCCCCTTGTCCTACCTATGTTCGCAAATGCGAACAATGCCCTTTACTGCCTGTGTTCGCAAATGCGAACATTAGTTCGCAAATGCGAACATATGTTCGCAAATGCGAAGCCCCAACTTTGCCTTGGCTTCGCAAATGCGAACAAAAGTTCGCAAATGCGAACTTCCCAGCCTTAGCTTATTTTTCAAACTCCAGAAATTGGTCGGGGTTCGCAATTGCGAACCCATGTTCGCAAATGCGAACCGAGAGACCTGTAAAACACGATTTTCAGTTCATTTCTTCACTTTTTACAAAACAAAAACACCCATTTGCGATTCTTCACGGATTCCTTCTTCATCAAAACAATTGTAAGTCACTTTTTACTTAATTCTTTCAATTCCTAACATCATTAAACATGTTTTTCATTAGAAATCAAAGGTTTTCATGGTAGAATTTCTTGTTTTTGTTAGAATATAGGGTTTTTCATAAATTGGGAAATTGGACCTCGAATTGAGGTCCGATTTTGAAACAAATCATATACATGAACTCGTGGGGGATGGGTAACCGGATTTTGGTCCTAACCCCGAGTTCCGACCATGTGGGCCCGGGGTTGAAATTCACTATTCCGGGCCAGAATGTTGTAAAAGTTGTATTTGGTCTTAAGAATTAGTTTGTTGAGTAGTATTGATGATATTAAATCAATTGTGTATAGATACGGTTGGATTGGAGCCAAATTTGAAAGAAAAAGACATTTCCACGGATTGAATTGTTCATAAACATTCGAGGTAAGTGTTTGTTCTATCCTAGCTTGAGGGAATAGGATTATGTGTTATGTGTTATGTGATCGAGTGTGGTGTATGGGCTGTGGTGACGAGCATCCATACACTAGCGTCTAGTATGACCGTGAGTCGTTGAAAATGCTTATTTTGAGATATATATTCACAGATGAATTGTTGAACCTTTGTCAGGTTGTAGAATTGTTATGGTTCTCCCTTGTTGGGACTTGTTCTGAAGATAATTATTGATTTCCCTTGTTGGGACAGTTTATGAATTAGTGCTTCTTTCTTTGCCCTTAACTGTGATTGTTATTTGGGTGAGGAAGAGTGATAATGCACGAAGGGTGATGCTGTGCCATGTTTATTTATTTATGCACGACGGTTAATGCCGTGCCATGTTTTATTGATTATGCACGAAGGATCATGCCGTGCCCTATTATTGAACCATGTACAAAGGATCATGCCGTACTATGGATGTGAGGATGAGAGTAAAAGCACGAAGGGTGATGCCGTGTACTTTATTTGCTTATTTGGTGAGGATGAGAGTAAAAGCACGAATGGTGATGTCGTGCAACTGCTTGCTATTCTTTGACTTGATATTACTTGTGTTTCCATTATACTTTATTTTTCCTTGTGAATTTATTAACTGTTGTTAATTGTTGAATTCTTTGAGATATTCCTTATTGTGTTATTACCTGGTTATTTCTTGTTATTCTGTGGTATACATATATATTGAACTGCACAGGTTTATGTGGGTGTCTGGTCCTAGGCTTGTCACTACTTCGCCGGGATAGGCCAGGCACTTACCAGCACATGGGGTCGGTTGTGCTGATACTACACTTCTGTGCGTTTTTGCACAGGTCCGGGTTACGATCAGGAGCAGCAGCAGTAAATCGATTGCGTGGGAGTTGATCACATTTGAGACCGAGGTAGCTTGCAGACGTCCGCAGGCCCGGCATCTCTCTCTTTATTTATGTTATTATCTGCAGTCTCTTTGTTCCGAGACAAACAGAATTATGTTATATTTCCTTCAGACTTTTATGTGTAGTATTCCATAGTAGTTCGTGAGTTGGTGACTCCACGCCTTGGGTAGAGGATTTCAGTATGATTTTCACCTTGTAATTAGTTACTTCTATTTCGATAAAGTATTCCGCATTTATTTAATTAAAATGGTGTTAAAAACAGGATAGTATGAATATAGTGGCTTGCCTAGCTACCACGAGTAGGCGCCATCACGATCCCGATGTTGGGGGGAAAATCCGGGTCGTGACAGGTACGAATCAACCCTCAAACAAATATTTTCAAAAAACCATCTTATATGATGACTGTTCAGTGAGGCATATTGCCCGAAGAATCTCTATTCAGGAAGGAGATAAAATCGAACTAATCCAACAATACCTGGACGAAGTTAAAAGAAACTTGATAGAGACTATTAATAAAACTGAAAAGTCTGACTCATCAATGCAAAGTGAGACAAGCAACGAAGATATACAAGACTCTCAGCCAATGGAAACTAGGAGAATATTATCTGATAGCGAGATTCGCAAGGTGGAAAATCTCCTCCAGACAATGAAAAAGGACGGAAAAGTCGCTGGACCCACTGGCAAGACAAGTAAACAGTAGATATACTGTGCAAAGGCCCGCATGAGGGACCTACTTTACTATTCATAAACAGTAGAAGCACTGTTCAAACAGTAGAAACACTGTGTATGGGCCCACATATGGACCCACTTTTACTATTCATAGATTCTTTTTTTCTTCTATAAATAAGGAGCCTTCATTCCTTAGGAAGGCAATGAAGAAAAATTTTAGTTTTCTCTTCTTAAGGTCTCTCCCCATCTCTCTCTCCATTCTCAATTGTAAAGATCTCTCTCTTTGAAAAGTTTTATTTTCAAGAAAGAATACAGTGATACGTATTCTCCAAAGGGTTAAGGTACTCCTCTTCTTCTTCTTTTCTGTCTTCTCCTTCTCCTCTCTCTAAGCTGTGACTATGTCCGGCTAAGAATATTCATGTCTATGTTAGTTTTCTAACGTCTTATACTTGTTTACTATGAAAGAACTAGACCTATCAAAATATAAAGGAATTTTATAAAGAATTTTTGACTTGGTTCTGAGATGGTGGTACAGTCGGGTACATTACTATCTTTATTGGCTCCGTTTAACAAGCCGTGTTTTAAGCCCGCTAAGCTGAGTGCGTTAGGGCATCTTCATCACGGTCAGAATGGTTACACAAGAGCTAATATAGATAACTAGTGTGTTCTAGACAGGCCCCATGCTCGGGTAAAAGGTTACCATACAGTCATTAAACTTTGTAAAATTCTTCCATATTTCGACTATTAAGTCCTTATTGATTGTGCGAATTACCGCCAGTCTTTACGCTAAAGGATACAATTTACTGTATCTATGTATAGGCTACGCGGACTACCGCATACCTATATAGAGATCCTGTTAATGGTATCAGAGCCTAGGCGCTTTCATAGTAAATAAAGTACTAGATGTGAAGAATCTAGCATAGACATGAAATATTTGGACATGGATCCAGGAGAAACTAGTACTAAAAGTACTAGACTAGAAGAGGTAGATATACCTCTTAATCTTGATTTATTGAATAAATGGACTATTCCAAAAGTCCCTATGAAAACCATTTATGATTATGGTTTGTTTGATAAACTGTCTAATAAACAGTTGATTAAAACGATAGAGCAATCTTTAGCTCTAAACTCATCTGAACAGACGATTCGTTTACTCAGTAAGAGAGATATTTATTCTTATAGAAACATGTATAATTATTTTCATATTGGTATGGTTCAAATTGCTTTTAAACCTTTAACCCTTAAAGGGTTACCAGAAACTTTCCTAGCAGCTCTTAGAGATGCTAGAAATTTTAAATTTTAGACAGTCTCTAATGGGTTCGATTGAATCTACTGTCGCGTATGGCCCAGTATATTTCAATACTCAACCCAATGTACAATTATCTCTTTCTGATGTTAATATTCTTGATGCCTTGACACTAAATGTCAAAACTCATGGTTATAACTATGCTCCGGGTTCAGAACTTATATGTTTGTCTTATAGAATTTATTTTAAATTATTGTCAACTTTGAATCCGAGATGTAAATTATATGATACATCTGATCAAACGATTTTGGTAGAAACTAATTTTTCCAAATCAAAGGTCACCACTAGGAGACCCATTAAGTGGGAAGAAATTAACTTTCCAACCACTTGGACCTTAAATTCGGTCATATCTCCCGAACAGATTACTAATGTTGTTTCTCGGGACGAGTACTCTCATATTACTCAAAATCTTGATGGAAGGATTTGTATCCAGTTTGACAACGAGACCCCTGTTTATAGCAGAAGGTCAATTTCTAGCCATTTCCCGGCTATTCAACATATCTCTCCTATAGAAAAGGTAGTCTATGGACAAGCTCGAAAGAGTGCAGCATCCCTGCACACGATTTCAAGTAGAGATAATAATAGCTACGTTAAAGAGGTACGAATCAACCCTCAAACAAATATTGTCCAGGATAGTAAAAATATCCCTGATAAGGATATTCCTTCTCCATCCGAAATGGATTTTGACCCGGATAGTGTTTAATGATTCCACACCAAATTGATTTTAGTCCGGGTTCTCCGGCAAGAAAGTTTATTCAAAAAGAATTTTCTAATAAAAAATGGAACTGGTTTAAAACTTGGTTTTTTGAGACACCTCTGAGTATAACTGGATTTGTAATGTAATAGTGTCCAATAATTCTTGTCCATAAAGCTGCTTTGTTTTGGGATCAATCTTCATTAATTTGTCCCAAAAATTATTGTAAAATACCCGGTATAAGCAAGGAATATTATCTTCGGTATAACAGAATTCTGGATTCCATTTATGAATCCAAAGGATAGAGAATTCAATGAAAAAATATAGTTGATCTATATGTTCCAAAAAACATATATGATCGGCACGGTATAATTGTGTAAGAAATGGCGAAATCTTCGTCCATTCTTTGTATAACTTTAGAAAAGGTTCAGGTAAAATATTTACCGTAGGGCCATGATATGACCACCAGTTTATAAACCAATTTGGAATAGGTGCAGAGAATATCTTTGCACAAATCTTAATAAACCAAGTAAGTTTAAGACGATCGTTGTTATAGTATAGCACTTTATCAAATGCTGTGATATAATCCTAGTAGGTAAAATTCATAAGGGATTTGTTTAGGCTTATCTGCCGTTCTTTCATGGTAGATATTCCCCACTCATCAACAGATATTATCTGTTTCATAATAATCTTTGAGAAGCTATAAACATTCTCAGAAGTATTGTAACCAGAAATGTGCTGAATCTCCGCACTACCTGTAGTTGTAAGGATAGTTTCATAATAAGATCGGGTTTTATATGATTCACCCGGATAATAATAACCATTAATAAGGTATCTCTGGAATATCTTCCATGGCTCGTCTTTCCTCTGAATCTCAGAGTTTTCTAAAAGAAATATCATTTCTTTCTTGAGTAGTTTCTCATAGGATTTATTATCATCATCCTCTTTAGCGATTAAAGCAAATGTATCACTTTGCTTTTTGTTGGCTAAATATGCCTGTAATTCTCCGCATAACGGACTGCCTTCTGGGATATCTTCCAGATGTATTGATAAAGAAGAAGATCCCTCTTGCTGAACTATCTTTGAATTTATCAATTGTTTTCTTCCCGATTGTATTATTGGGGATGATGAGGATGAGGATCCGTATGACGATCCTTGATATGATCTGTTTTGAGAATTTGAGGATGATCGGGAGGGTGTTTTTCCCTTACCCCTTCCTCTGGTGGCCCAAGGAGGGTCCATTCTGCACAGATAGTAAATCATTCAAAAAAGTAGAAATCTTCGTCACGGTATAACCAATTTAGATCATGATCAGAAACATCAGAATAATCATGAATTGAAAATTCAAAATCATCGACCATAATCGAAGTGATTATTTTATCAATAATAAGACTTTGTAAGTCTTTATTTAAAGGAATCACTCTTATAATAGTAATAAGAGTCTCATCGTTGAAGAAGTTGGTGTAATAACTCATTATTCAAGATATTCACAAGATAAAAAGTCAGGAAGAGAGTTATCAATTCCTTTTTTATAAACAATTTCGAAATCAAATGGTGCTAGTTGAGCCTGCCATCTAGCAAACATGAGCTTAGAGACATCATGTTTAAAATATTTGTCAAACATATATTTAACAGATTGGGCATCAGTTTTTATTAAAAACTTATGATTGTACAAATCGTCTTGAAATTTTAAAACATATTTGACAATTGTCAACATTTCGTGGGCCACAGTAGCCTATTTCTTCTGGGCATCGTGCCACTTTCCAGAGTGATATCTTATCAGATATTCTTTTTTATCAATGGGATTGATTTGTTTCAAAATCCCACCACAACCGATGTTGGACGCGTCAGTCTCAACAATCTTTTGCCAAGAGCCTAGGTGCTTTCATAGTAAATAAAGTACTAGATGTGAAGAATCTAGCATAGACATGAAATATTTGGACATGGATCTAGGAGAAAATAGTACTAAAAGTACTAGACTAGAAGAGGTAGATATACCTCTTAATCTTGATTTATTGAATAAATGGACTATTCCAAAAGTCCCTAAGAAAACCATTTATGATTATGTTTTGTTTGATAAACTGTCTAATAAACAGTTGATTAAAACGACAGAGCAATCTTTAGCTCTAAACTCATCTGAACAGACGATTTGTTTACTCAGTAAGAGAGATATTTCTTCTTATAGAAACATGTATAATTATTTGCATATTGGTATGGTTCAAATTACTTTTAAACCTTTAACCCTTAAAGGGTTATCAGAGACTTTCCTAGCAGCTCTTAGAGATGCTAGAAATTTTAATTTTAGACAGTCTCTAATGGGTTCGATTGAATCTATTGTCGCGTATGGCCCAGTATATTTCAATACTCAACCCAATTTACAATTATCTCTTTCTGATGTTAATATTCTTGATGCCTTGACACTAAATGTCAAAACTCATGGTTATAACTATGCTACGGGTTCAGAACTTATATATTTGTCTTATAGAATTTATTTTAAATTATTGTCAACTTTGAATCCGAAATGTAAATTATATGATACATTTTATCAAACGATTTTGGTAGAAACTAATTTTTCCAAATCAAAGGTCACCACTAGGAGACCCATTAAGTGGGCAGAAATTAACTTTCCAACCACTTGGACCTTAAATTCGGTCATATCTCCCGAACAGATTACTAATCTTGTTTCTCGGGATGAGTACTCTCATATTACTCAAAATCCTGATGGAAGGATTTGTATCCAGTTTGATAACGAGACCCCTGTTTCTAGCAGAAGGTCAATTTCTAGCCATTTCCCGGCTATTCAACATATCTCTCCTATAGAAAAGGTAGTATATGGACCAGCTCGAAAGAGTGCAGCATCCCTGCACACGATTTCCAGTAGAGATAATAATAGCTACATTGAAGAGGTACGAATCAACCCTCAAACAAATATTGTCCGGGATAGTAAAAATATATCCCTGATAAGGACATTCCTTCTCCATCCGAAATGGATTTTGACCCAGATAGTATTTAATGATTCCACACCAAATTGATTTTAGTCCGGGTTCTCCGGCAAGAAAGTTTATTCAAAAAGAATTTTCTAATAAAAAATGGAACCGGTTTAAAACTTGGTTTTTTGAGACACCTCCGAGTATAACTGGATTTGTGATGTAATAGTGTCCAATAATTCTTGTCCATAAAGCTGATTTGTTTTGGGATCAATCTTCATTAATTTGTCCCCAAAATTATTGTAAAATACCCGGTATAAGCAAGGAATATTATCTTCGGTATAACCAAATTCTGGAATCCATTTATGAATTCAGAGGATAGAGAATTCAATGAAAAAATATAGTTGATCTATACGTTCCAAAAAACATATATGATCGGCATGGTATAACTGTGTAAAAAATGGCGAAATCTTCGTCCATTCTTTGTATAACTTTAGAAAAGGTTCAGGTAAAATATTTACCGTAGGGCCATGATATGACCACCAGTTTATAAACCAATTTGCAATAGGTGCAGAGAATATCTTTGCACAAATCTTAATAAACCAAGTATGTTTATGACGATCGTTGTTATAGTATAGCACTTTATCAAATGCTGTGATGTAATCCTAGTAGGTGAAATTCATAAGGGATTTGTTTAGGCTTATCTGCCTTTCTTTCATAGTAGATATTCCCCACTCATCAACAGATATTATCTGTTTGATAATAATCTTTAAGGAGCTACAAACATTCTCAGAAGTATTGTAACCAGAAAAGTGTTGAATCTCCGCACTGCCCGTAGTTGTAAGGATAGTTTCATAATAAGATCGGGTTTTATATGATTCACCCGGATAATATAAACCATTAATAAGGTATCTCTGGAATATCGTCCATGGCTCATCTTTCCTCTGAATCTCAGAGTTTTCTAAAAGAAATAGCATTTCTTTCTTGAGCAGTTTCTCATAGGATTTATTATCATCATCCTCTTTAGCGATTGAAGCAAATGTATCACTTTGGTTTTTGTTGGCTAAATATGCCTGTAATTGTTTGTATAACGGACTGCCTTCTGGGATATCTTCCAGATGTATTGATGAAGAAGAAGTTCCCTCTTGCTGAACTATCTTTGAATTTATCAATTGTTTTCTTCCCGATTGTATTATTGGGGAAGATGAGGATGAGGATCCGTATGACGATCCTTGATATGATCTATTTTGAAAATTTGAGGATGATCGGGAGGGTGTTTTTCCCTTACCCCTTCCTCTGGTGGCCCAAGGAGGGTCCATTCTGCACAGATAGTAAATCATTCAAAAAAGTAGAAATCTTCGTCGCGGTATAACCAATTTAGATCCTGATCAGAAACATCAGAATAATCATGAATTGAAAATTCCAAATCATCGACCATAATCGAAGTGATTATTTTATCAATAATAAGACTTTGTAAGTCTTTATTTAAAGGAATCGCTCTTATAATAGTAATAAGAGTCTCATCGTTGAAGAAGTTGGTGTAATAACTCATTATTCAAGATATTCACGAGATAAAAAGTCAGGAAGAGAGTTATCAATTCCTTTTTTATAAACAATTTCGAAATCAAAAGATGCTAGTTGAGCCTGCCATCTAGCAAACATGAGCTAAGAGACATCATGCTTAAAATATTTGTCAAACATATATTTAACAGATTGGGCATCAGTTTTTATTAAAAACTTATGATTGTACAAATCGTCTTGAAATTTTAAAACATATTTGACAATTGTCAACATTTCGTGGGCCACAGTAGCCTATTTCTTCTGGGCATCGTTCCACTTTCCAGAGTGATATCTTATCAGATATTCTTTTTTATCAATGGGATTGATTTGTTTCAAAATCCCACCATAACCGATGTTGGACGCGTCAGTCTCAACAATCTTTTGCCAAGAGCCTAGGTGCTTTCATAGTAAATAAAGTACTAGATGTGAAGAATCTAGCATAGACATGAAATATTTGGACATGGATCTAGGAGAAAATAGTACTAAAAGTACTAGACTAGAAGAGGTAGATATACCTCTTAATCTTGATTTATTGAATAAATGGACTATTCCAAAAGTCCCTAAGAAAACCATTTATGATTATGTTTTGTTTGATAAACTGTCTAATAAACAGTTGATTAAAACGACAGAGCAATCTTTAGCTCTAAACTCATCTGAACAGACGATTTGTTTACTCAGTAAGAGAGATATTTCTTCTTATAGAAACATGTATAATTATTTGCATATTGGTATGGTTCAAATTACTTTTAAACCTTTAACCCTTAAAGGGTTATCAAAGACTTTCCTAGCAGCTCTTAGAGATGCTAGAAATTTAAATTTTAGACAGTCTCTAATGGGTTCGATTGAATCTACTGTCGCCTATGGCCCAATATATTTCAATACTCAACCCAATTTACAATTATCTCTTTCTGATGTTAATATTCTTGATGCCTTGACACTAAATGTCAAAACTCATGGTTATAACTATGCTACGGGTTCAGAACTTATATATTTGTCTTATAGAATTTATTTTAAATTATTGTCAACTTTGAATCCGAAATGTAAATTATATGATACATTTTATCAAACGATTTTGGTAGAAACTAATTTTTCCAAATCAAAGGTCACCACTAGGAGACCCATTAAGTGGGCAGAAATTAACTTTCCAACCACTTGGACCTTAAATTCGGTCATATCTCCCGAACAGATTACTAATCTTGTTTCTCGGGATGAGTACTCTCATATTACTCAAAATCCTGATGGAAGGATTTGTATCCAGTTTGATAACGAGACCCCTGTTTCTAGCAGAAGGTCAATTTCTAGCCATTTCCCGGCTATTCAACATATCTCTCCTATAGAAAAGGTAGTATATGGACCAGCTCGAAAGAGTGCAGCATCCCTGCACACGATTTCCAGTAGAGATAATAATAGCTACGTTGAAGAGGTACGAATCAACCCTCAAACAAATATTGTCCAGGATAGTAAAAATATCCCCGATAAGTCATTCCTTCTCCATCCGAAATGGATTTTGACCCAGATAGTGTTTAATGATTCCACACCAAATTGATTTTAGTCCGGGTTCTCCGGCAAGAAAGTTTATTCAAAAAGAATTTTCTAATAAAAAATGGAACCGGTTTAAAACTTGGTTTTTTGAGACACCTCCGAGTATAACTGGATTTGTGATGTAATAGTGTCCAATAATTCTTGTCCATAAAGCTGATTTGTTTTGGGATCAATCTTCATTAATTTGTCCCCAAAATTATTGTAAAATACCCGGTATAAGCAAGGAATATTATCTTCGAGTATAACCAAATTCTGGAATCCATTTATGAATTCAGAGGATAGAGAATTCAATGAAAAAATATAGTTGATCTATACGTTCCAAAAAACATATATGATCGGCATGGTATAACTGTGTAAAAAATGGCGAAATCTTCGTCCATTCTTTGTATAACTTTAGAAAAGGTTCAGGTAAAATATTTACCGTAGGGCCATGATATGACCACCAGTTTATAAACCAATTTGCAATAGGTGCAGAGAATATCTTTGCACAAATCTTAATAAACCAAGTATGTTTATGACGATCGTTGTTATAGTATAGCACTTTATCAAATGCTGTGATGTAATCCTAGTAGGTGAAATTCATAAGGGATTTGTTTAGGCTTATCTGCCTTTCTTTCATAGTAGATATTCCCCACTCATCAACAGATATTATCTGTTTGATAATAATCTTTAAGGAGCTACAAACATTCTCAGAAGTATTGTAACCAGAAAAGTGTTGAATCTCCGCACTGCCCGTAGTTGTAAGGATAGTTTCATAATAAGATCGGGTTTTATATGATTCACCCGGATAATATAAACCATTAATAAGGTATCTCTGGAATATCGTCCATGGCTCATCTTTCCTCTGAATCTCAGAGTTTTCTAAAAGAAATAGCATTTCTTTCTTGAGCAGTTTCTCATAGGATTTATTATCATCATCCTCTTTAGCGATTGAAGCAAATGTATCACTTTGGTTTTTGTTGGCTAAATATGCCTGTAATTGTCCGTATAACGGACTGTCTTCTGGGATATCTTCCAGATGTATTGATGAAGAAGAAGATCCCTCTTGCTGAACTATCTTTGAATTTATCAATTGTTTTCTTCCCGATTGTATTATTGGGGAAGATGAGGATGAGGATCCGTATGACGATCCTTGATATGATCTGTTTTGAAAATTTGAGGATGATTGGGAGGGTGTTTTTCCCTTACCCCTTCCTCTGGTGGCCCAAGGAGGGTCCATTCTGCACATATAGTAAATCATTCAAAAAAGTAGAAATCTTCGTCGCGGTATAACCAATTTTGATCCTGATCAGAAACATCAGAATAATCATGAATTGAAAATTCCAAATCATCAACCATAATCGAAGTGATTATTTTATCAATAATAAGACTTTGTAAGTCTTTATTTAAAGGAATCGCTCTTATAATAGTAATAAGAGTCTCATCGTTGAAGAAGTTGGTGTAATAACTCATTATTCAAGATATTCACGAGATAAAAAGTCAGGAAGAGAGTTATCAATTCCTTTTTTATAAACAATTTCGAAATCAAAAGATGCTAGTTGAGCCTGCCATCTAGCAAACATGAGCTAAGAGACATCATGCTTAAAATATTTGTCAAACATATATTTAACAGATTGGGCATCTGTTTTTATTAAAAACTTATGATTGTACAAATCGTCTTGAAATTTTAAAACACATTTGACAATTGTCAACATTTCGTGGGCCACAGTAGCATATTTCTTCTGGGCATCGTTCCACTTTCCAAAGTGATATCTTATTGGATATTCTCTTTTATCAATGGGATTGATTTGTTTCAAAATCCCACCATAACCGATGTTGGACACATCAGTCTCAACAATCTTTTGCCAAGAGCCTAGGCGCTTTCATAGTAAATAAAGTACTAGATGTAAAGAATCTAGCAGACATGAAATATTTGGACATGGATCTAGGAGAAACTAGTACTAAAAGTACTAGACTAGAAGAGGTAGATATACCTCTTAATCTTGATTTATTGAATAAATGGACTATTCCAAAAGTCCCTATGAAAACCATTTATGATTATGGTTTGTTTGATAAAATGTCTAATAAACAGTTGATTAAAACACCAGAGCAATCTTTAGCTCTAAACCCATCTGAACAGACGATTCGTTTACTCGGTAAGAGAGATATTTCTTCTTATAGAAACATGTATAATTATTTGCATATTGGTATGGTTCAAATTGCTTTTAAACCTTTAACCCTTAAAGGGTTACCAGAGACTTTCCTAGCAGCTCTTAGAGATGCTAGAAATTTTAATTTTAGACAGTCTCTAATGGGTTCGATTGAATCTATTGTCGCGTATGGCCCAGTATATTTCAATACTCAACCCAATTTACAATTATCTCTTTCTGATGTTAATATTCTTGATGCCTTGACACTAAATGTCAAAACTCATGGTTATAACTATGCTCCGGGTTCAGAACTTATATGTTTGTCTTATAGAATTTATTTTTAATTATTGTCAAGTTTGAATCCGAGATGTAAATTATATGATACATCTGATCAAACGATTTTGGTAGAAACTAATTTTGCCAAATCAAAGGTCACCACTAGGAGACCCATTAAGTGGGAAGAAATTAACTTTCCAACCACTTGGACCTTAAATTCGGTCATATCTCCCGAACAGATTACAATGTTGTTTCTCGAGACGAGTATTCTCATATTACTCAAAATCCTGGTGGAAGGATTTGTATCCAGTTTGATAACGAGACCCCTGTTTATAGCAGAAGGTCAATTTCTAGCCATTTCCCAGCTGTTCAACATATCTCTCCTATAGAAAAGGTAGTCTATGGACCAGCTCGAAAGAGTGCAGCATCCCTGCACACGATTTCCAGTAGAGATAATAATAGCTACGTTGAAGAGGTACGAATCAACCCTCAAACAAATATTATCCAGGATAGTAAAAATATCCCTGATAAGGGCATTCCTTCTCCATCCGAAATAGATTTTGACCCAGATAGTGTTTAATGATTCCACACAAAATTTATTTTAGTCCGGGTTCTCCGGCAAGAAAGTTTATTCAAAAAGAATTTTCTGATAAAAAATGGAACCGGTTTAAAACTTGGTTTTTTGACACTTATAGTGAAAATGATTTAAATTGTATTTCGCAAGAATTCTATGAAACTTGTGCTTTGCATAATCAAATCATATATTTTGTCCCTTTGTTTATAACCACTTATTTGCCTTATTACATTAAGGTACTAATGCGTTCTTATCAAGAAAGCGATGGTAAGATTGTTACCGTAGTATATCCTCCTCAAGCCCCGTTTGTTTTACCAAATAGTACTGGTATAACATTTTCTGCTGTTCAAAAATTTATTGAAAAAAATGTCGGGCAAGTTAGTATTAACGAGATTAATAATCTCTTTTCTCAAAATAATTATTTGAGCCTTTATGTTAAAGTTTTAGGAGAACATATTAGTTCTCTTGATCAAAAGCTTGATAAGCTTACAGTTTTGATAAAGAGTATTAGTAGAAAGACTACTATTGAGGTAACACCTACTTCCAGTGTTGCTTCGACTACAAATAGTCAAACTGTTCCAACTCATATTCAGCGTCCTCCTAAGATTACGGATTTTAAGTCTTCTACTTTTAAAACTCTTGAAGATCTTCTCAATGAGAAATTTGCTAATCTCGATCTTAAACTGTTAAATCATTCAAATGGCTTTGCTGATAGAATAGAGTCCACTTCAGACTATAAAGAAGAAATTTGGTTAGAGTTTAATAAACTCAAAGGATCCAGAGGTTTGATTAAACCAAATAGTAGGTATGGTGATAATCCGAGAATGACAAATTTTTATTATTCTCGACCTACTCCTCAAGATGTCTTAATTGAGGAACGTGATTGGAATCAGACTAATACGTCTTATAGTGGTACCCATATTTACGAATGGAATCTCAATGATTTAACCGATAGACAGTTAACCATCCTTGTTCATAGAATACTAATGTATTCCACGATCCGTAAAGCTACTGGCAATACAGATAAAACTAGTGCTAAAATGATAATCGCTGGCTTTACTGGCCAACTTCGTGGCTGGTGGGATAATAATCTTACTTCCCCTCAAAAGGCTTCAATCATGGAAGCTAAAGCCAAAAAAGCGGGTTTTGATAACCTAGGTCTTTCCCTTGCTGCAGATAGAGAGGATGCAATCTATACTCTTATCTTGAATATTTTAGAGCATTTCAGTTGTAGATTTACCAACCAAAATGAAAATGCTCATATTCTTTTAAATAGTCTGAGATGTAAGAATCTCAGCGAATTTCGTTGGTATAAAGATATATTTCTTAGTCGGGTTATGGAATTACCCGAAAATGGTACCGATTTTTGGAAGGAAAAGTTTATAGATGGTCTTCCCCCCTTGTTTGCCGAAAGAGTAAGAAATACCCTAAGGGGAAATAATACTCATATTCCCTATGAGACCTTTACCCATGGTAATTTGGTAGGAATTTGTACCCAAGAAGGGTTACAACTTTGTAATGAGCTACATCTAGCTCAACAAATTAAGAATACTAGGCGCCAAGAAAAATCTCAATTAGGAGATTTCTGTACCCAGTTTGGGATGTCTAATAACTTGAGAAAAAAGAGTTATAAGCGTCATAACACTGATTATTCCGATAAGCCTTATCGAAAGAGAAGATCTAGATATAGATCGAAAGAAGAGCGTGATACTAGAAAGGCACATCGTAAATCTAATAGATTTGCGAAAAATAGATCCAGACGGGATCTTGCCAACATTAAGTGTTACAAATGTGGAAATTTTGGCCACATAGCTCCAAATTGTAAGCTTCAGAAACTTAAAGCTTTAGAGCTAGACAATGAATCTTACAACAAGGTTTATGGTCTTTTGTACACTTCCGGATCGGAATCTGATTATATCTCAGATTCTTCCGAATACGAATCCGAAGCTGACTTGATTAAATTAGATACTAACAAAGATCGTGATATATCTTCCTGTGTAACCTGTAATAGCAGTGCTTGTACTTGTGAAAATGAAGAATTTTATAAATTACAAGATGTTTTTCAAGATTTGAATGTGCAAACTATTTCTTCTGAAAATGTCATTGATCTTTTAAAAGAAGTTACGGACGATAAACTTCGTCAAAAAATTATTAATTTTGCTTCAAGATCTAGTAATACTACTGAGTCTTCAAATGATTTCTTTTCTAAGAAAAGGATTGAGTATACTCCCCCTTATATGATAGATGAAATCAATCGACGACGAGAAAATAGAGTCAATGTGACTCGCGATGCCTCTTTTAATGATCTAACAGAGGAAATTGAAAATCTGAAAAGAGATATTAAATCTCTTAAGCAGAATCAAATGATTCATGATCACCGGATCATTCAACTAGAAAATTATAATTCTCTAGTTCAGTAACCTACCGATAAAGGGAAAAGTACTGCCATTGAGGAAGAAGAACCTCCTTCTCTAGAAATCAGTCCTGCTAAGGATTTGTTTCTAGGAATGATGCAAATAGTGACTAATCATAAATGGTACATTAATTGTACTATTCTCGTTAATAACGATTTCACAATTTCTGGTGTTGCTATGATTGATAGTGGTGCAGATGTTAGTTGCATCCAAGAGGGATTAGTTCCCATTAAATATTTTCAAAAAACTACTCATATGGTTAAATCTCCTTCTGGCCATGCTTTAGATATAAAGTATAAACTGCCTAACACACATATTTGTCAAAATAAAGTATGCATTCCTCATTTCTTTTTTCTGGTTAAAAATCAGCTATACCCTCCTATTATTTTAGAATCTCCTTTTATAAACGTTGTCTATCCTTTTACCAATATTGATGCAAAAGGTTTTAATGCTACTTATAATAATAAAAATATTTATTATTCTTTTGTTACAAATCCTGTAACTCGTGATATCAATGCTTTAATTGACATGAAACAAAAACATATAGATTCTTTGCAATTAGAACTATTTAGCATAAACATATTTGATACAACAAATTCTGCTAAAACAAAAGAAAAAATCAATTTGATTTCTCAAAAATTGGCAATTGATATTTGTGCCGATCATCCTAGCGCTTTTTGGAGCAGAAAAAAGCCTATTGTTACTCTTCCTTACGAAGATACTTTTTTTGAGGATAATATTCCTACTAAATCTCGACCATGCCAGATGAATTCAGAATTGGTCGCCTTTTGTAAAACTGAGATTCATAGTCTCTTACAAAGAGGTCTAATAAAGCCCTCAAAATCCCCTTGGTCATGTTCGGCATTTTACGTTAATAATGCTGTAGAAAAAGAACGAGGAATTCCCCGATTAGTTATCAATTACAAACCTCTTAATAAGAGTTTAAAATGGATTAGATATTGATCCCCAATAAAAGAGATCTTCTTTCTCGTTTATATGATGCTAATATATTTTCAAAATTTGATTTAAAATCTGGTTATTGGCAAATTCAAATTTTTAAAGAGCATACTTATAGAACTGCTTTTAATGTTCCCTTTGGTCAATATGAATGGAATGTTATGCTATTTGGTCTAAAAAATGCTCCTTCCGAATTTCAAAAAATCATGAATGACATTTTTAATCCATATTTGGATTTCATCATTGTTTATATTGACGATATTTTGGTTTATTCAAAAACCTTTGAAACACATATCAAACATCTTGATATTTTTAAAAGGATTGTTATACAGAATGGTTTGGTAATCTCTAAACCAAAAATGAGTTTATTTCAAACTAATGTTAGATTTTTAGGTCATAATATTTCTCATGGAAAGATAACCCCTATACAACGTGCAATTGAATTTGCTTCTAAATTTCCTGATATTATTACTGATAGAACTCAATTACAAAGGTTCTTAGGAAGCCTTAATTATGTCTCCCCTTTTATTAAAGATTTGTCGCGTGATTTAGCCCCATTATACAATCGGCTAAAAAAGACCTACAAACAGCCTTGGACTAATTTACATACAAACAACAACAACAACCCAGTATAATCCCACTTAGTGGGGTCTGGGGAGGGTAGTGTGTACGCAGACCTTACCCCCAAGAACTTCCCACCTTGCTCTTGGGGAGACTCGAACTCACAACCTCTCGGTTGATAGTCCAAAATATTAAGCAAAGGGTAAAAGCTTTACCCTGCTTAACTTTGGCCAACCATACTTGGCAAAAGATTGTTGAGACTGACGCGTCCAACATCGGTTATGGTGGGATTTTGAAACAAATCAATCCCATTGATAAATGAGAATATTTGATAAGATATCACTCTGGAAAGTGGAACGATGCCCAGAAGAAATATGCTACGGTGGCCCACGAAATGTTGACAATTGTCAAATGTGTTTTAAAATTTCAAGACGATTTGTACAATCATAAGTTTTTAATAAAAACTGATGCCCAATCTGTTAAATATATGTTTGACAAAGATTTTAAACATGATGTCTCTAAGCTCATGTTTGCTAGATGGCAGGCTCAACTAGCACCTTTTGATTTCGAAATTGTTTATAAAAAAGGAATTGATAACTCTCTTCCTGACTTTTTATCTCGTGAATATCTTGAATAATGAGTTATTACACCAACTTCTTCAACGATGAGACTCTTATTACTATTATAAGAGCGATTCCTTTAAATAAAGACTTACAAAGTCTTATTATTGTTAAATAATCACTTCGATTATGGTCGATGATTTTGAATTTTTAATTCATGATTATTCTGATGTTTCTGATCAGGATCTAAATTGGTTATACCGTGATGAAGATTTCTACTTTTCTGAATGATTTACTATCTGAGCAGAATGGACCCTCCTTGGGCCACCAGAAGAAGGGGTAAGGAAAAACACCCTCCCGATCATCCTCAAATTCACAAAACAGATCATATCAAGGATCGTCATACGGATCCTCATCCTCATCTTCCCCAATAATACAATCGGGAAGAAAACAATTGATAAATTCTAAGATAGTTCAGCAAGACCGATCTTCTTCTTCATCAATACATCTGGAAGATATCCCTGAAGACAGTCCGTTATACGGACAATTACAGTCATATTTAGCCAACAAAAAGCAAAGTGATACATTTGCTTCAATCGCTAAAGAGGATGATGATAATAAATCCTATGAGAAACTGCTCAAGAAAGAAATGATATTTCTTTTAGAAAACTCTGAGATTCAGAGGAAAGACGAGACATGGAAGATATTCCAGAGATAACTTATTAATGGTTTATATTATCCGGGTGAATCATATAAAACCCGATCTTATTATGAAACTATCCTTACAACTACGGGCAGTGCGGAGATTCAGCACTTTTCTGGTTACAATACTTCTGAGAATGTTTATAGCTACTCAAAGATTATTATCAAACAGATAATATATGTTGATGAGTGGGGAATATCTACCATGAAAGAAAGGCATATAAGCCTAAACAAATCCCTTATGAATTTCACCTACTGGGATTATATCACAGTATTTGATAAAGTGATATACTATAACAACGATTGTCATAAACATACTTGGTTTATTAATGTCACGACCCTAGTTCACCAATCATGAACATGTCGTGATGGCACCCAGTCCCCACGACTAGGTAAGCCTAACACGTTGCAGAATATACAAGCTATAAACACTTAAATAAGAAACAGCGGAAAAATAGCATAAAAAGATATGTAATCCGTGCCACTTGGCACATACATCCGTCACACGATGAATAAAACACTACCAAGATCCGGAATCCCATGGTAACACAGACTAAAAGAGAATATACAACTGTTGCTCCATGTGTAAAGAGTATCTATCAACGAGATGAAGGAAAAATGCCAACTAGTACTACTAGAATAGAAGGGAAGCCTCCGGATCCGCGGACGTAGCAGATCATACCTCGAAGTCTCCCGGAAAGCTGCGGAAATCACCTAGCACGAGCCTGCTCTGATGTACCTGGATCTGCACAACAAAAGTGTGCAGAAGAGTAGCATGAGTACACCACGGCGGTACTCGGTAAGTGCCAAGCCTAACCTCGATGGAGTAGTGACGAGGAAGGTCAGGGCCCTACTGAGAAACAATAATATGATGATGATAACAAAAATAAACAGTTTAAATGATAATAATTTCCGAATTAACAACAATAAGATGATTACTGCAACTGTCTACAATTAAGCTAACAACAAATAACCAACTCAATAAAACAAATCCAGGACTCGTGGGAATTGAACCCACAGTCCCATTCTCAGTACCTCTGGGTCTCCGGGAATCGAACCCGCAGCCCATGTCTCAATAATATCTCAATAACTCAGGATCTCCGGGAATCGAACCCGCAGTCCCTACCAATAACTCGGGATCTCGGGAATCAAACCCGTAGTCCCTACCAATAACTCAGGATCTCGGGAATCGAACCCGTAGTCCCTACCAATAACTCAGGATCTCGGGAATCGAGCCTGTAGTCCCTACCAATAACTCAGGATCTCGGGAATCGAACCTGTAGTCCCTAACAATAACTCAGGATCTCGGGAATCGAACCCGTAGTCCACATTTCAATACAAGTAAAGGAATACACAGAGAGAAGTATAATATGCTTAACTATAACTTCGCCGATAAACAGCGCCAGCGATACCAAGAAAACTCAAGTAAGAAAATTAGGCAACTAGACAGTTAAACACTACCTAATCATGCTTTTCTAACTACTACCGGGTAGAAATATCGAATTTAACAACTAAAAACAGGAATATCACTCATCGAACATTTTAAGTAGAGTATGTGTTCAACAACCAGCGCATGTACACGCCCGTCACCTCGCGTTCAAGGCATTTAAAGTGTCACATAATATCCTAGGGGAGAAAGTCCCCCACACGAGGTTAGACAAGCCACTTACCTCAATTCCGGTATGAAACTGTTAAGAAATAACCCTCTTGCCGCTAATGTCGGCCTCCACAAGTGTAGTATCCGATAAAAATCAATAGAATCACATCAAAATAGGCCAATTGGGCATTACCCAATCAAAATAACTCAAAATACACCAAAACCCACAAGTTGCCAAAACCCGACTTTTGGTACGCTTATCGAAAAATCACGAAAATTATATATTCGGGTTCCTTATCTCAATACGAGTCTAGGCATATAAAATTTACCAAAATCGGACTCCATTTGCCCACTCAAATCGGAGATTTTCTAACATTTAGGCCTAGGGCTCAAACCCACCTTTAATCTTCCAATTTCAGTGAAATAATCACGGATTTCATGATAAACCAACGAATTAAGGTCAAGAAACTTACCCCCGATGATTTCCCGATGATTTCCCAACGTTTCCCCTTCAAAATCCTCTCTTGGAGCTCAAAAATGGCGTTTTTGTGTATGGGGGTCGCGGGTGTTATGTTCTGAACTTAAGCTCACTGCCAGACCCCATTGCTCATCGCGTTCGCGATGGACTTCACGCGTCCGCGATGACTCGCCCAGATTCTTCTTCGCGAACGCGACGCCATCCCACGCGTCCGCGATGTATTGCCAAACCGACCCCTCGCGAACGCGGCTCTCCACACGCGTTCGCGATGAATAAAATCCCAAGCCGCCCACTTTACTCTTCGCGGACGCGGTCCACCTGGACGCGAACGCGATACGTCCCAGGCCATAACTACGCGAACGCGATCTCCCCTACGCGACCGCGATGACCAACCTGACAAGGCCTACGCGAACGTGGCACGTGCCTCGCGAACGCGTAGGTCAAATTTCTGCTGCACTACTACTGCATTTTCTGCAGATTTTCCAAGTTTCAAATACCCGTTTGATGGTCTGAATTCATCCCGAGGCCCCCGGGACCCCAAAGAAAACCACCAACATATTCCAAAACACGATACGAATTTGCTCCAATCATAAAAACACGTCTAACAACATCAAAACCCATAATTCATATCGAATTCAAGCCTAAATTTCTTAAAACTTTCCGAATTGCACATACGATCTAAAACCCGACCAAACGACGTCCAAATGACCTGAAAATTTGCGGACATATCCAAAATCACATAACGAAGCTACAGAAATTGTCGGAATTCCATTCCGACCCCGGATCAAAATCTCACCTATCATTCGAATTCACCAAAATTTCAACCTTCGGCATTTCAAGCCTAATTCAGCTACGGACCTCCAAAATACATTCCGAACGCGCTCCCAACCCCGAAATCACCAAATGGAGCTAATGGAACCATCGAATTTTCGTTCCAAGATCGTCTTAACACTGTTCTGGCTACGGACCATTTTCTAGCTTTAAAGCTCTCATTTAGGGACTAAGTGTCCCAAAATGCTCCAAATTTCGAAACCGACTCTCCCGGCAAACCCCAATAGTAGAAATGAACTTAGGGGAACAGTTAAATTGGGGATTGGGGCGAAATTTTCTAAAATGACCGGTCGGGTCGTTACATCTTCCCACACTTAAAAGATTCGTTCGTCCTCGAACGAGCATAGAAAACATACCCGGAGTAGTGAAAAGATGAGGGTACTGGCTGCGCATATCCTGCTCGGGCTCCCAAGTCGCCTCCTCGACCTGCTGGACCCGCCACTGAACCTTTACCGAGTCGATGTTCTTTGACCTTAGCTTTCTGACTTGCCTATCCAGAATGGCTACTGGCTCCTCAACATAAGACAGATCCTTGTCTAGCTGAACCGAAGTGAAATCCAACACATGCGACGGGTCACCATGGTATCTCCGGAGCATGGAGACATGAAATACGGGGTGAACTCCGGCTAGGCTGGGAGGTAAGGCCAACTCATAAGCAACCTCCCCAACACGCCTCAAAATCTCAAAAGGGCCAATAAATCTAGGACTCGGCTTTCCTTTCTTCCCAAACCTCATAACGCCCTTCATGGGCGAGACTCGAAGTAGAACCCGCTCGCCAACCATAAAAGCCACATCGCGAACCTTCTTGTCCGCATAACTCTTCTCTCTAGACTGGGCTGCACGAAGTCTGTCCTGAATCACCTTGACCTTGTCCATAGCCTCCTGAACCATATCAGTACCTAGCAACCTGGCCTCGCCCGGCTCGAACCAACCCACGGGAGACCTGCACCTCCTACCATATAGGGCCTCATACGGTGCCATCTGAATACTAGACTGGTAGCTGTTGTTATAAGCAAACTCCGCTAGTGGCAAGAAGTGATCCCATGAACCTCCAAACTCAATCACGCACGCACGAAGCATATCCTCCAAAATCTGAATAGTGCGCTCGGACTGCCCATTCAGTCTGGGGATGAAACGATGTGCTCAGCTCCACCCGAGTGCCTAACTCCTGATGTACGGCTCTCCAGAACTGTGAAGTGAACTGAGTGCCTCTATCTAAAATGATGGAAATTGGAATACCATGCAGCCGAACTATCTCCCTGATGTAGATCTCCGCCAGTCGCTCCGATGAATATGTAGTGCTCACCGGTATAAAATGGGCGGACTTGGTCAGCCGATCCACAATGACCCAAATGGAATCAAACTTCCTAACCGTCCGTGGAAGTCCGGATACAAAGTCCATGGTAATGCGCTCCCATTTCCACTCGGGAATCTCAATCTGCTGCATCAATCCACCAGGATGCTAATGCTCATACTTCACCTACTGGCAGTTGAGGCATCTAGAATCATAATCAACTATATCCCTCTTCATCCGCCTCCACCAGTAATGCTGTTTCAAGTCCTGATACATCTTCGCGGCTCCCGGATGGATGGAACACCGCGAGCTATGGGCCTCTGCTAGAATCAGCTCTCGAAGATCATCTACATTGGGCACACAGATGCGCCCCTGCATCCTCATAACTCCATCATCTCCGATGGTAACATCTCGAGCATCACCATGCCGAACTCTATTCTGGAGGACAAGCAAATGAGGGTCGTCGAACTGACGCTCCCTGATGCGGTCAAATAGAGAAGACCGAGAAATCACACAAGCCAGAACCCGGCTGGGCTCCGAAAGATCCAGTCTAACAAACTGTCTGGCTAAAGCTTGAACATCCATCGCCATAGGCCTCTCCGAAGCTGGTAGATACGCCAAACTCCCCAAACTCTCTGCCCGACGACTCAAGGCATCGGCAACCACATTAGCCTTGCCCGGATGATAGAGAATAGTAATATCATAGTCCTTCGGTAGCTCCAACCATCTCCTCTGACGCATATTCAGGTCCTTCTGCTTAAGCAAGTGCTGCAAGCTCCGGTGATCGGTGTAGATCTCACAAGGAACCCCATATAAATAATGACGCCAAATTTTCAAGGCGTGAACAATGGCAGCTAGCTCCAAATCATGAACAAGGTAATTCTTCTCATGCACCTTCGGCTGTCTCGACACGTAGGTAATCACCCTACTGTCCTGCATCAATACCGCACCGAGTCCAACTCGTGAGGCATCACAATATACAGTATAGGACCCCGAACGTGTAGGCAACATCAATATAGGGGCCGAAGTCAAAGCTGTCTTGAGCTTCTGAAAGCTCGCCTCACACTCGTCTGTCCACTGAAAAGGGGCACCCTTTTGGGTCAATCTAGTCATAGGTGCTGCAATCGAAGAGAACCCCTCTACGAAACGACGGAAATAGCCGGCCAAACCAAGGAAACTGCGAATCTCAGTAGCGGAGGAGGGTCTGGGCCAACTCTGCACGGCCTCCACCTTCCTCGGATCTACTCGAATACCATCACTCGACACCACGTGGCCCAAAAATGCCACCGAACTCAACCAGAATTCACATTTAGAGAACTTGGCATAAAGCTGCTTCTCCCTCAGAATCTGAAGCACTATCCTCAAATGCTACTCGTGCTCTTCCCGGCTCCGGGAATATACTAGAATATCATCAATGAAGACAATCACGAACGAGTCCGGATAAGGCCTGAACACACTGTGCATCAAATGCATAAAGGCTGCTGGGGCATTAGTCAGCCCAAAAGACATCACGAGGAACTCATAGTGACCATACCGAGTCCCGAAGGCAGTCTTCGGGATATCTGGCTCCCGAATCTTCAGCTGGTGATACCCAGAGCGCAAATCAATCTTAGAAAACACCTGTGCGCCCTGTAGCTGGTCAAATAAATCATCAATACGGGGCAAAGGATACCGGTTCTTCACTGTAACCTTGTTCAGCCGACGATAGTCAATACACATACGCATAGAACCGTCCTTTTTCTTCACAAACAATACAGGAGCACCCCAAGGCGAAACACTGGGTCGAATAAAACCCTTGCCCAATAACTCCTGTAATTGATCCTTCAACTCCTTCAACTCGGGAGGAGCCATACGGTACGGTGGAATAGAAATGGGCTGAGTGCCCCGGCAACAAGTCAATAGCAAAGTCAATATCTCTGTCGGGCGGCATGCCCGGAAGATCAACCGGAAATACATCAGCAAAGTCACGTATCACATGAACAGAATCAATAGAGGGAGTGTCAATACTGACGTCCCGCACATAGGCTAGATAAGCAGCACACCCTTTCTCAACCATACGTTGAGCTCTGAGAAACGAAATAACACGGCTAGGAGTGTGATCTAGAGTACCACTCCACTCAATACGTGGAATGCCTGGCATAGCCGGCGTCACGGTCTTGGCGTGACAATCAAGAATAGCATAATGGGGCGACAACCAGTCCATGCCCAGAATAATATCAAAATCGACCATCCCAAGCAGCAATAGATCCGCTCTGGTCTCAAAATCACAAATGGTAACCAAACACGACCGATATACGCGGTCCACTACCAAAGAATCACCCACCGGAGTGGAAACATAAATGGGGGCACTCAAAGAATCCCGAGGCACACCCGGATGAGAAGCAAAGTAAGAAGACACATATGAAAAAGTGGAACCAGGGTCGAATAGAACCGATGCCTCCCTGTGACTAACCAGAATAATACTATGATAACAGAGTCAGATGCAACAGCCGCAGCGCAATCAGGAATAGCATAGAATCTGGCCTGTCCCCCCTCTCGAGGGCGGCCTCTAGAACCCTAACCCCCGCCCCTGGCTGGCTGGGCAAGTGGAGTGGCAGTTGGGGCTGGAATGATAGCCTACTGGCCCTGAGAACCACGCGGATGCTGTGATGACTGATGAGGGGCTCCTCTCCGGCGCCTGGGGCACTCCCTAACCAGGTGGCGAATATCCCCGCACTCAAAACAAGCTCTGGGAGGACGCGGTGGCTGTGACAGACCGGCCTCACCCCCACTAGTCTGACCCCTGGAAGGACCCCGCGTAGGAGGTGCACTGGAAACTGGGGGAGCACAATAAGGCTCCTGAGGTGCTGGAAGACCTGGAGTACTACCGGCTACGAGCAATGCTGAATGAACTGGTCGGCCGGAATAACCCCTGCCAAAACGACCGGCTGATGAAGTGCGGGCACCAGAGAAATGGCCCGACTCACGAGACCTCTTGGCCTCCCTCTCTCCCCGCTCTCTAGGGAGCATACTCTCGATCCTCCTGGCGATGCTCACCGCCTGTTGATAAGGTATATCTGTCTCCAACTCTCTGGCCATGCTGGATCAGATCGGCAGAATAAGGCCCTCAATAAATCTCCGCACTCTCTCCCGAACCGTGGCTACCAAAGCCGGTGCATGCTTGGCTAGATGGGTGAAACTGATAGCATACTCCGATACTGACATGGAGCCCTATCGCAATCTCTCAAACTCCGAGCGCCAAGAATCCCTAAGGCTCTGGGGAACAAACTCCGTCAAAAACAGATTTGAAAACTGCGTCCAGGTCAACGAAGCGGACTCCTCCGGACTATCCAACTCATACGTGCGCCACCAATCATAAGCGGTCCCACGAAACTGAAACGTAGTGAAGGAAACCCCGCTGGTCTCCACAATCCCCATGGTAGAAAGAATACGATGACACTCCTCCAGAAAACCCAATGCATCATCTGAAGCCAAACCACTGAACACTGGAGGGTCATATTTCTTGAACCTCTCCAATCTACGCTGCTCGTCCTCAGAGCCAGCTGGCCCACCTCCAGGCTGTGCTGGGGCGGCAGGAGGTATAACCATAATCTCTGGAACCAGTCCCACTGGCACTCGCTGCTCAAGTGTAACGGCTGCGGGAGTCTGGGCCCCTCCCCCGGCCTGGGATGTAGCTATAGTGAGAGGATGCAACCCTGCCTGAGCTAAAGTGGTATACATACTCATGAACTCGGGCCGGGGTCTCCCGTAGTCGTCGGAGTAGTAGCAGGCTCGTAGTCGGTGTACCGGTGCTCGCGCTCCAACCTCGGTCTACCCGTGGCACCTCGGCGGCGGCACGCGCGGGTGCCGTGGCTGCACCTCGGGCGCCTCTACCTCGGCCCGGCCTCGACGGCGGCAATAGGGGGCGCGGTGCCCGATCATCGCGAGTAGCTCGTGTCCTCACCATCCGTGAGAGAATAGAAAGCAGAGTAGTTTAGATTTGATGCCAAAAAAATGTCGCACGACAAGGAATCCAAAAGAAATGAAGAGTTTCCTAAACCAGTTACATAGCCCCTCGTAGATAAATACAGATATCTCTGTATCGATCAGCGAGCTCTAAGTAACCGGTATGTGTCCCGTGACTCCTATGAACCTAGATCTTTGATATCGACTTGTCACGACCCTAGTTCACCAATCATGAACATGTCGTGATGGCACCTAGTCCCTACGACTAGGTAAGCCTAACACGTTGCGGAATATACAAGCTATAAACACTTAAATAAGAAACATCGGAAAAATAGCATAAAAAGATATGTAATCCGTGCCGCTTGGCACATACATCCGTCACACAATGAATAAAACACTACCAAGATCCGGAATCCCACGGTAACACAGACTAAAAGAGAATATACAACTGTGGCTCTATGTGTAAAGAGTATCTATCAACGAGATGAAGGAAAAATGCCAACTAGTACTACTAGAATAGAAGGGAAGCCTCCGGATCCGCGGACGTTGCAGATCATACCTCGAAGTCTCCCAGAAAGTTGCGGAATCACCTAGCACGAGCCTGCTCTGATGTACCTGGATCTGCACAACAAAAGTGTGCAGAAGAGTAGCATGAGTACACCACGGCGGTACTCAGTAAGTGCCAAGCCTAACCTCGATGGAGTGGTGACGAGGAAGGTCAGGGCCCTACTGAGAAACAATAATATAATCATGATAACACGAATAAACAGTTTAAATGATAATAATTTCCGAATTAACAACAATAAGATGATTACTGCAACTGTCTACAATTAAGCTAACAACAAATAACCAAATCAATAAAACAAATCTAGGACCTGTGGGAATTGAACCCACAGTCCCATTCTCAGTACCTCTGGGTCTCCGGGAATCGAACCCGCAGCCCATGTCTCAATAATATCTCAATAACTCGGGATCTCCGGGAATCGAACCCGTAGTCCCTACCAATAACTCAGGATCTCGGGAATCGAACCCGTAGTCCCTACCAATAACTCGGGATCTCGGGAATTGAACCCGTAGTCCCTACCAATAACTCAGGATCTCCGGGAATCGAACCCGCAGTCCCTACCAATAACTCAGGATCTCGGGAATCGAACCCGTAGTCCACATTTCAATAAATCTCAGGATCTCGGGAATCGAACCCGTAGTCCACATTTCAACAAATCTCAGGATCTCGGGAATCGAACCCGTAGTCCACATTTCAATACAAGTAAAGGAATACATAGAGAGAAGTATAATATGCTTAACTATAACTTCGCCGATAAACAGCGCCAGCGATTACCAAGAAAACTCAAGTAAGACAATTAGGCAACTAGACAGTTAAACACTACCTAATCATGCTTTTCTAACTGCTACCGGGTAGAAATTTCGAATTTAACAGCTAAAAATAGGAATATCACTCATCGAACATTTTAAGTAGAGTATGTGTTCAACAACCAGCGCATGTACACGCCCGTCACCTCGCGTACAAGGCATTTAAAGTGTCACATAATATGCTAGGGGTGAAAGTCCCCCGCACGAGGTTAGACAAGCCACTTACCTCAATTCCGGTACGAAACCGCTAAGAAATAACCCTCTTGCCGCGAATGTCGGCCTCCACAAGTGTAGTATCTGATAAAAATCAATAGAATCACATCAAAATAGGCCAATTGGTCATTACCCAATCAAAATAACTCAAAATACACCAAAACCCACAAGTTGCCAAAACCCGACTTTCGGTACGCTTATCGAAAGATCACGAAAATTATATATTCGGGTTCCTTATCTCAATACGAGTCTAGGCATATACAATTTACCAAAATCGGACTCCATTTGCCCACTCAAATCAGAGATTTTCTAACATTTAGGCCTAGGGCTCAAACCCACCTTTAATCTTCCAATTTCGGTGAAATAATCACGGATTTCATGATAAACCAACGAATTAAGGTCAAGAAACTTACCCCCGATGATTTCCCCATGATATCCCAGCGTTTCCCCTTCAAAATCCTCTCTTGGAGCTCAAAAATGGCGTTTTTGTGTATGGGGGCCGCGGGTGTTATGTTCTGAACTTAAGCTCACTGCCAGACCCCATTGCTCATCGCGTTCGCGATGGGCTTCACGCATCCGCGATGACTCGCCCAGCTTCTTCTTCGCGAACGCGATGCCATTCCACGCGTCCGCGATGTATTGCCAAACCGACCCCTCGCGAACGCGGCTCTCCACACGCGTTCGCGATGAATAAAATCCCAAGCCGCCCACTTTACTCTTCGCGGACGCGGTCCACCTGGACGCGAACGCGATACGTCCCAGGCCATAACTACGCGAACGCGATCTCCCCTACGCGACCGTGATGACCAACCTGACCAGGCCTATGCGAACGCGGCACGTGCCTCACGAACGCGTTGGTCAAATTTCTGCTGCACTGCTGCTGCATTTTCTGCAGATTTTCCAAGTTTCAAATGCCCGTTTGATGGTCCGAATTCATCCCGAGGACCCCGGGACCCCAACGAAAACCACCAACATATTCCAAAACACGATGCGAATTTGCTCCAATCATAAAAACGTGTCTAACAACATCAAAACCCATAATTCATATCGAATTCAAGCCTAAATTTCTTAAAACTTTCCGAATTGCACATACGATCTAAAACCCGACCAAACGACGTCCAAATGACTTGAAAATTTGCGGACATATCCAAAATCACATAACGAAGCTAAAGTAATTGTCGGAATTCCATTCCGAACCCCGGATCAAAATCTCACCTATCGTTCGGATTTGCCAAAATTTCAATCTTCGGCATTTCAAGCCTAATTGAGCTACAGACCTCCAAAATACATTCCGAACACGCTCCCAACCCCGAAATCACCTAATAGAGCTAATGGAACCATCGGATTTTCGTTCCGAGATAGTCTTAACACTGTTCCTGCTACGGACCATTTTCTAGCTTTAAAGCTCTCATTTAGGGACTAAGTGTCCCAAAATGCTCCAAATTTCAGAACCGACTCTCCCAGCAAACCACAATAGCAGAAATGAACTTAGGGGAACAGTTAAATTGGGGATTGGGGCGAAATTTTCTAAAACGACCGGTCGGGTCGTTACAATTAAGATTTGTGCAAAGATATTCTCTGCACCTATTCCAAATTGGTTTATAAACTGGTGGTCATATCATGGCCCTACGGTAAATATTTTACTTGAACCTTTTCTAAAGTTATATAAAGAATGGACGAAGATTTCGCCATTTCTTACACAGTTATACCATGCCGATCATATATGTTTTTTGGAACGTATAGATCAACTATATTTTTTCATTGAATTCTCTATCCCTTGGATTCATAAATGGAATCTAGAATTTGGTTATACCGAAGATAATATTCCTTGCTTATACCGGGTATTTTACAATAATTTTTGGGACAAATTAATGAAGATTGATCCCAAAACAAAGCAGTTTTATGGACAAGAATTATTGGACACTATTACATCACAAATCCAGTTATACTCGGAGGTGTCTCAAAAACCGTCTTATATGCTGACTGTTCAGTAAGGCACATTGCCAGAAGAATCTCTATTCAGGAAGGAGATAAAACTGAACTAATCCAGCAATACCTGGACGAAGTAAAAAGAAACCTGATAGAGACTATTAATAAAATTGAAAAGTCTGACTCATCAATGCAAAGTGAGACAAGCAACGAAGATATACAAGACTCTCAGCCAATGGAAACTAAGAGAATATTATCTGATAGCGAGATTCGCAAGGTGGAAAATCTCCTCCAGACAATGAAAAAGGACGGAAAAGCCGCCGGACCCACTGGCAAGACAAGTAAACAGTAGATATACTGTGCAAAGGCCCGCATGAGGGACCTACTTTACTATTCATAAACAGTAGAAGCACTGTGTAAACAGTAGAAACACTATGTATGGGCCCACATATGGACCCACTTTTACTATTCATAGATTCTTTTTTTCTTCTATAAATAAGGAGCCTTCATTCATTAGGATGGCAAGGAAGAAAAATTTTAGTTTCCCCTTCTTAAGCTCTCTCCCCATCTCTCTCTCCATTTTCAATTGTAAAGATATCTCTCTTTGAAAAGTTTTATTTTCAAGAAAGAATTCAGTGATACGTATTCTCCAGAGGGCTAAGGTACTCCTCTTCTTCTTCTTATCTGTCTTCTCTTTCTCCTCTCTCTAAGCCGTGACAATGTCCGGCTAAGAATATTCATGTCTATGTTAGTTTTCTAACGTCTTATACTTGTTTACTATGAAAGATCTAGACTTATCAAAATATAACGGAATTTTATAAAGAATTTTTAACTTGGTTCTGAGATGGTGGTATAGTCGGGTACATTACTATCTTTATTGGCTCCGTTTAACAAGTCGTGTTTTAAGCCCGCTAAGCTGAGTGCATTAGGGCATCTTCATCACGGTCAGAACGGTTAGACAAGAGCTAATATAGATAACTAGTGTGTTCTAGACAGGCCCCATGATCTCTTTTCTCAAAATAATTATTTGAGCCTTTATGTTAAAGTTTTAGGAGAACATATTAGTTCTCTTGATCAAAAGCTTGATAAGCTTACAGTTTTGATAAAGAGTATGAGTAGAAAGACTACTATTAAGGTAACACCTACTTCTAGTGTTGCTTCGACTTCAAATAGTCAAACTGTTCCAACTCATATTCAGCGTCCTCCTGAGATTACGGATTTTAAGTCTTCTACTTTTAAAACTCTTGAAGATCTTCTCAATGAGAAATTTGCTAATCTCGATCTTAAACCGTTAAATCTTTCAAATGACTTTGCTGATAGAATAGAGTCCACTTCAGACTATAAAGAAGAAATTTGGTAGGAGTTTAATAAACTCAAAGGATCCAGAGGTTTGATTAAACCAAATAGTAGGTATGGTGATAATCCGAGAATGACAAATTTTTATTATTCTCGACCTACTCCTCAAGATGTCTTAATTGAGGAACGCAATTGGAATCAGACTAATACGTCTTATAGTGGTACCCATATTTACGAATGGAATCTCGATGGTTTAACCGATAGACAGTTAACCATCCTTGTTCATAGAATACTAATGTATTCCACGATCTGTAAAGCTACTGGCAATACAGATAAAACGATTGCTAAAATGATAATCGTTGGCTTTACTGGCCAACTTCGTGGCTGGTGGGATAATAATCGTACTTCCCCTCAAAAGGCTTCAATCATGGAAGCTAAAGCCAAAGAAGCGGGTTTTGATAACATAGGTCTTCCCCTTGCTGCAGATAGAGAAGATGCAGTCTATACTCTTATCTTGAATATTTTAGAGCATTTCAGTGGTAGATTTACCAACCAAAATGAAAATGTTCCTATTCTTTTAAATAGTCTGAGATGTAAGAATCTCAGCGAATTTCGTTGGTATAAAGATACATTTCTTAGTCGGGTTATGGAATTACCCGAAAATGCTACCGATTTTTGGAAGGCAAAGTTTATAGATGGTCTTCCCCCCTTGTTTGCCAAAAGAGTAAGAAATACCCTAAGGGGAAATAATACTCATATTCCCTATGAGACCTTTACCTATGGTAATTTGGTAGGAATTTGTACCCAAGAAGGGTTAAAACTTTGTAATGAACTACATCTAGCTCAACAAATTAAGAATACTAGGCGCCAAGAAAAATCTCAATTAGGAGATTTCTGTACCCAGTTTGGGATGTCTAATAACTTGAGAAAAAAGAGTTATAAGCGTCATAACGCTAATTATTCTGATAAGCCTTATCGAAAGCGAAGATCTAGATATAGATCGAAAGAAGAGCGTGATACTAGAAAGGCACATCGTAAATCTAATAGATTTGCGAAAAATAGATCCAAACGAGATCTTGCCAACATTAAGTGTTACAAATGTGGAAAATTTGGCCACAAAGCTCCAAATTGTAAGCTTCAGAAACTTAAAGCTTTAGAGCTAGACAATGAATCTTACAACAAGGTTTATGGTCTTTTGTACACTTCCGGATCGGAATCTGATTATATCTCAGATTCTTCCGAATACGAATCCGAAGCTAACTTGATTAAATTAGATACTAACAAAGATCGTGATATATCTTCCTGTGTAACCTGTAATAGCACTGCTTGTACTTGTGAAAATGATGAATTTTATAAATTACAAGCTGTTTTTCAAGATTTGAATGTGCAAACTATTTCTTCTGAAAATGTCATTGATCTTTTAAAAGAAGGTACGGACGATAAACTTCATCAAAAAATTATTAATTTTGCTTCAAGCTCTAGTAATACTACTGAGTCTTCAAATGATTTCTTTTCTAAGAAAAGGATTGAGTATACTCCCCCTTATACGATAGATGAAATCAATCGACGACGAGAAAATAGAGTCAATGTGACTCGCGATGCCTCTTTTAATGATCTAAAGGAGGGAATTGAAAATCTAAAAAGAGATATTAAATCTCTTAAACAGAATCAAATGATTCATGATCACCGGATCATTCAACTAGAAATTTATAATTCTCTAGTTCAGTCACCTACCGATAAAGGGAAAAGTGTGTGTGTGTGTGTGTGTATATATATATATATATATATATATATATATATATATATATATATATATATATATATATATATTAAAATAAAATATTTTTTTTTGGTTAGGAGTTCTTAATTTGTGTGAATATTAGACTAATCTCTACTCAATCTCATCATGTAAATAGTATACTCTTGTGTCATGTGTTTAAGAAATTCATTAAACTATTACAAAATTTCTATTTTATCATATGAGGCATATTCAAGAAAAGTGTCATTTGAAGAACTTGATTCATCAAAATATGCCCATGAAAAGCTTAGGTGTGTTTATATTCTTTGCACAATTAGAAAAATTTAGTTATCAATTATGAGAAAGAATCTTAGATATACCAAAAGTCCTAAATACTATCTGTTGTAACGTTGAACCAACTCCATTGAAACTAGAATAATTTAACGGAAACCTTACTTAATTCCTAGCCATTAATTCTAATACCTAAGGAGACCGAAATTCTAATCTGATTAGACCTCTAAGTGACCACTAAAAGCTACAAAATCTGGATAATTATTACCTACCTTTAAAAACCCCAAAACACTCTTCAATTCTTTATTCCTCAAAATACATGAACTCTTCCTCCTTCGTGTCTACAACTCTCCATAGCTTCCAAACCACAAAATTCACTTAGGGTTTCATAATTCTATCAAAATGAAAAATCCTCAAGATAACCCAAGCACTCCACACCCATCTCACCCAACACCTCATCTTCCACACCACCTGTTGAAAACCCTAAACCTAGATTCCGTTGCCAGAAAATGTTTGCAAGAAAAATTGTAGTAACTGGTTCTTTAAGGAAAACCTTGAATGAAAATCTTCAATCAAGTCAAAGGAAGGAAAGCCCTGTAACTGAGTCCAACTCGAGCTCAAAATCTGATGATTCCATCACCACAGGAGAAAGTAAAGAACCAGGGTCTTCTGTTCATACCAAAAATTAGGAAACTCAAAAGGAAGTTGATACATGCTATGTGTTTACAGAAAGAGTTGAGCAGGAAGAAAATAGGTTTGTTCTGATAGGGGATGTTAGAGAAATAAGTGGGGTGACTCTGAAAAGTTGAAAAAGAAGAGGAAGAAGAAGATCTTAGCCATTTGTGGGAATGCGGGAGAATGAGTATCAAAGTTAGGGGGAAGTGGATCAGGGGAGGCAGCTGAAGGGTTGATAAATCTGAGCAAAGTGCAAGATTAACCTGGTTCATCTGATAAGGAGAGTCTGGCTGATTTACTAAAAAGAGTGGGGGCAAGTTATGACCCAAAGAAATGAAAAGTCTCATCACAAACAACCCCTGCTGCAGAAAACCAACCAAGAAAAGCAAGAAATAACCTACCAAGTCTACTGTTAGGATTAGAGCTACAAGAAGCAAAGTTAGAGAGAGTGAAGAGGAATTAAAAAGGGCCTTGGAGGAAAGCAAGTAAAAGAAGAAAGAAAAAAGGAAAGAAATAATTGGGCAAAGTTTAGAGACTGTTGCTGAGGAAGAAGAATAGGAGATGGAACATGTCCATGTAGATGGTAGTCCCACTGTGAAAATTCCAGTTGCAAAGTTCCAGGGAATCGGGACTTCTCTCAAAAAGTCTACCAAATCAGTACCTACTGAATCTACTCTTGCCAAAAGAATAAGGTCAGGTGGTAAAGGAAAGCAAGTCAAGAATGCTAAAGAAGATTATGAGTGGAAAAGTGAGGAAGAATTTTCAATCTGTTGTTTCAATCTTTCCTGCATTAGGTTCTTAATCAATAACCCGTTTAAAATACATCAATTTCTAACAATTGGATCCCGGTTTCCTAATGCAGACTTTTTATCCAACTCTATGTGTTAAATTGGTTCGACAGCTGTTCAATTTTAATTTTAAAGACCAAATCAGTAATTGCAAGTCATGCTAAACTATTTGTTGCATGGCTTAAGGGGTTTTACGTGCAGGTTTTTGTATGTTTGTTTGCTCCCCTTATGTGATATTTGTTTGATTGATGCTTTAACATTTTTACCCACTAAACTCCATGCAAAGCCCCATCCCTTTTTCCCCTTTTAAGATTAGAATTCCTAATATTCCGGGACTGATAGGTTGGGACGGCTATTAGCATGCAATAAGTAAATGAGACTAAACGCGCTTAAATACCTTAACGGGTGGGAAGGGTATATTATGGAGATGATGAAAATGGTGCGCTAATATCTCGTGCGGGAATGACTTGCTGGATATTGCACAAACATGATCCATATTATATATAAACCTAGGACCCTCTCCCTCTTATTTGTATGGCATGCTGCTTTTCCTATAAAATTTTATGTCTTCTTTCCAAAAGAACTTACGTCTTCTCTCTCTTTTCAAACTTTCATCTTATTTGTATTCCCTATGCGGAAATCTTGTTTTTTTTACTCCTATTCTTCTTAAAGTCACAACTAAACAAGTCCGGGAACCACACTAGTGGATCTTGAGGGGTGCCTAACACCTTCCCTTCGAGATAATCCCAAGCCCTTACCCGAATTCTGGTTTTCCTTTCAAATCTTCTTCCTTTCATCAGTAGGCGGTGACTCTTCGAATTCCATAACCCAAATTCCTTAAAAGGGAATGAGAGTTGTTTTGGCCATAATGTCGTAAACCCGATTTCGCCTTCTTTGAAAAAGGGGGGCGTCGATAGCATGGCGACTCTGCTAGGGATTTCTTTTAGTCTTTTACCATTACTTGATTTTATGACTTTTTTGCTTCCTTAAATGCATTTATTTTTGTTTTGATCATGATTACTAACATGACACTTCGTTTTTTTATTTCCCTTTTAATGCTTTGATATTTCAATTTCAGTGTAATTCTACTGTATTTATTGTAATCTTTATGAACATGAAATACATGCAATTTGTTTCATTATTGTAACTGCATTCCTCAACATCATATTCCACTCGTGCCAAAAAAAAAACCTTATAGCAACACTTACAATGAGTGGTTGGCTCTTCCAATATTATAAACCCCCTAAATTTGGCAAGGGCATATTTGCGGTACAACCAGTCGATCAGCAGTGCAGTCAATGGTTCCGTGCCTTTCCCTCTTGAGTTGTCCGCTCAAGGGTACCTGTCTAATACCTCAACAGAAACCTTATTCTATGTCAATTGTGCATACATCATGGTCAAATCTAGCCGAGTCAGTTACGTTGTCCGCATAATAACTCATTAAGATAGCCTATCCAAAGTCCATCGGGTTTCCTTAGGACCCAAATGGATGCCTTCACGTTATGTGCATTTATTTGGAGAATTTTAATTCCTTATCATGCTAATTATTGGTTTAAATAGGTCAAATTTGGCGGGGGTAGGATCTAACTTTTTGTTTTGCAGAAATGAGGCACGTGGTCCCCAGATTCGGTATAATCTCCAACATTCACCCAATGTTGCTGAGTTGGGGGGAGGATCTTCATAGTAGTGATCGGACCATCATCCGCAAATACTTAGGAAACATGCCCTCCCTTCTAGAAATCCAACCCAACAACAAGATCATTGAGGCTTCCACTTTGTTCCGTGATGGAGATCTGTCAGTGTTCCGCTTCGAGGAATTAGAAATGACACCTTTGCTAGAAGAAATAAGGGGTCTAGCTGGAATACCTTGGGAGACACCATGACTACTTATGCCAAAAAATCGTAAGAGCAGGGGTTTTCTCAAAATGATTGGTTTGAAGAAGAATTCGGATTTAACATGTTTGAAGGAGTCCTACATACCATTCAATTATGAAAGGTTTGGTCATAGAAAATCCTACCGCACCTACTCTGACGAATTCGCTCTCACTTCTTTGGGACATATACATAGAAAGGTGTTTGTGTTCATGTTTTGCTTCTTAGGCATGGTAATCATCCATATGAAGAAGGCTAGGATCCACACCAGACTAGCCATGGTAACCAAAACCTTGATGGAAGGTATTGATGGCCAGGCTTTCATCATAGTACCCATGATCGTTTCTGAAATGTACCGAGCTTTAGAAAAATATTAGCGATGAGCCACGCACTTTCAGGGGTGCAATTTGTTACTTCAACTTTGGCTTATAGAACACCTTCAGAAAGGCAACTATAGGTAGGAAATCATACGCATGGATTGGGACGCTCATATTTCTTTTCATCACCCAAAGTGGATGAACTCTATACCCAACATGTTCGCTTAACCAGAAGACGCCAGTCGGTGGGTAGAGCAGTTTGAGAATTTTAAAGAAGAATAAGTACAGTGGATGTATAAGTGGTTCCCAACCGAGGAATTTATTGTTCGTTCTCGGGACGTGCCATTCCTTATACTCCTTGGCTTAAGGGGAACTTACCCTTATGTCCCTCTTCGATTCATGAGGCAAGCATGAAGGAAACAAATCATACCAAGGATAGAGAAGATGAGTCATTATAGGGCTGACTTTTAGGATGACGATAGCCCGTACAGGTTTCAAGCTTAGCACATGTGGCACTGCAAGCTCGTCTTAGGGAGAGAATACATTGAGCCAGATATAGGTATGATGAAGGGTGTGTGCCACACTACACAGGCTGGTTGGAAGATGATCACATTGGTTTGGGTCACCCAGGTTTTGTCCATTGTTAGAGGCTTATTGATGAGAAAGTTGTAGCGCAAGTCAAATACAATCAACTACGCAAAAGGATGTGGGAATGTTCAAATGAGCACCGGGAAATACAGGAAGACCACGAGAAGCTGATCAATGAGTGGAAAGATATGGCTGTCAACGCTAATAACCGGCTAGGATATTTGGAATGAGGCTTGGTGGAACTGGAAGGAAGCTTTCTGAAGAGGATCGACAACTGTCAGAATGTTGAAGGCAACAAGGGTGGACATATGGCCCGAGCCTATTTGCTGCTAGGACTGCGCTAGTTGGTGTAGTTGTACGAGGGAGACAACAATACCGAGTCATCTCTTATTTTGCTGCTTTCATAATGTAATAAGGTAATTGGCCATTACTGACATTATTCAATTATTTTTGGACTCGTCTTGTTTTTATCAATAAAATAAAACATTTAGCATTATAGGTTCTCCAAATTTTATTTGTCGCTAGGCCAACATCTGTCTCAACGAGGCATCCAAAATTAGGAAGCAATTTACATTTTTGCACAACGTGTTTAAATATCGCAATATTTTATTTCTCAAAATCTACACTAACTTTTTACCTTTTTGCTTTTTATTTTATTTATTATTCCCCTTCCCAAAGGTTAGTTCGTGAATTCTGACACCATCAACATACTCAACAAGATCCAAGGATCCTCCACCTCCTCCTCCACTGAGTACTACCAGAAACAGGAACAAAGGCAAAATAAGAGATACAAGCGCTAGGAAGGAACTTGAGAAAACTTCTCAAAACACTGCAATCACTAAGGAAACTACTGCTCATCTAGAGCAAACTTCACTAAGATTCTGAGAGGAGCTAGACAAAGTTAGAAACTTGGCAATCCTATCAATCACTCTTGCCGCTCCTGATATCAACACTCAGAATCACGCGCCGCCACAAAATATCCCACAAACGTCAATGCAAACTTCTCACAATACTCCTCTGCACATTCCTGAGCCACAAAACACTGCAAGCAATCATAACACCTCCATTTTTGTGGACACTATACCTCACTCCACCCAACCCATCTCAGATGTACTCGAATTGGATGACAAAGACTCCCTTATTTAGAATTTAGCCGCTGAGCTCAATAAATTGACTAGCCGGATCTAGGATGTTGAAGGTAGCAAAACTGTTGAGGGGTTGAACTACGAAGATCTTTGTGTTCAGCTAGATGTTGAATTGCCGGAGGGATACAAACCTCCCAATTTTGAAATGTTCGACGGTACAGGTGATCACAGGGTCCACCTCATAACGAATTGTGAGAAGTTGGTAGGATTTGGAAGGGATGAGAAAATACGCATGAAGCTGTACATGAGGAGCCTGAAGGGTGATGCGTTATCTTGGTACATTATCCAAGACGCGAAGAAATGGACTAGTTAGGTGAGCATGACATCCAACTTTATGGATCGATTCAGGTTCAACAGTGAGAATGCACCAGATGTGTTCTATATTCAAAATCTCAATAAGAAACCTATAGAGACCTTTCGTGAGTATGCTACTCGTTGGAGGTAAGAAGCTGCTAAGGTAAGGTCGGCCTTAGAGGAAGAACAAATGAACAGATTTTTCATATGTGCTTAGGATCCGCAGTATTATGAGAGGCTGATGTTAATAGAAGGCCAAAAGTTCTCCGACATCATCAAGTTGGGAGAAAGGATCGAAGAAGGCATCAAAAATGGTATAGTCACTAACCTCGAGGCATTGCAAGCTACCAACAAGGCCTTACAGTCAGGTGTCTCATCAAAGAAAAAGGACGTGAATTCTGTAATGGTTGCGCAAAGAAACAACTCCCCTATGAAATACCAAAACTATCCCTCAACTCCACTGACATATCAGCCTACCCTAAACTACCAAGAACCATCGTCCACTTACTAGATTCCATTAACTACATACCAATCACCTCCACCACCTACATATCAACCCACTTCACCAAGATATTCCCAACATGCACCAGTGTACCAAGCATATAATGCCCAACCTTCTCACTACTTGTCACCACCTAGCCGCCAAAACTTTTCTCGACCTAGAACAAACTTCAACAGCAAACCTCCTAGATAATATACTGCCATAGCCGAGCCAATTGACCAATTGTATGAGAAACTCAAAGCAGCCGTTACATTACCCCCATCCCAGCCATGACGCCCGAAAACCCTTCACAATGGATCAACCCAAACAAAACATGTGCATATCATTTTGGGATGAAAGGCCATACCATTGATAAATGTCACTCGTAGAAGTATAAGATTTAGAACCTAATCGACAACAAAATTATTGTAGCAAAGGAGCCCGCTCCCAATGTACGTAACAACCCCTGCCTGACCACAAGGGTGGAGGTATTCATATGATCGAGATTGAAGATGATTGGGACCCCAAAGGGTCAATTGGTCTGATAGCAGAAGGAGACGACCCTAAGAAGCCAACAGTTACTATTAATCCCATTGTTATCCAGGTCCATCCATCTGAGGACGATGTGGTAAACGTGTCTATACCACTCGAGTTTAAGTTGCCCTCTACAGAGGCTCCAAAACCAATCAAAGTGGAGTTTGGGGTTCCAAAAGAGCCCGCACCATTTGAAGTTACCATGTTACCTAGAGTGCCAATTCCAGTCACCATGACGGACATAACCCCGTTTAAAACAAATGTTATACCTTGGGACTATACCGCTTGGTCTAGAAGGAAAAGAAAGATATACACTAGGGAAGCAATTGTTGCACAAGGAATGACTAGGACAGGCAGGGTATACACCCCGAAAAATCTAGCTGAGTCCAGCAAGCAGGCCCCTGGGCGAGCTATTGAAAACGGACCCGATGACCTTTGGAGAAAAATACAGGCCAAAGAATACTCAGTTGCTGAACTATTGAACAACACGCCAGCACAGATATCCATTCTGGTGCTTCTAAAAAGCTCCGAGGCACAAAAAAACGCCTTAATGAAAATACTGAGTTAAGCATATGTTCCCAGCAACATAACATGAGGCGAAATGGCAAACATGGTGGGGCAGGTACTGGAAAGCCATAAGATCACTTTCCACGTAGATGAACTATCGCTAGAAGGGCTTGGTCACAACAAAATGTTGCACATCACTACGCAATGCGAGGATCACTTTATCACCAAGATTCTAGTCGATGGGGGATTGAGCCTCAACGTATGCTATTGGTGACTCTCAGGACAATGGGTAAGGGGTGCACAAGATCAAAGATGGGGCTATAAGCATCAAAACTATTGATGGATCTCAAAGGTCCAACATTGGAGAAATTAGCTTATGTCTGCATATGGGACCTACTTGGTTTGATATTGATTTCCAAGTCATTGACATACCAGCATCCTACAATTTATTGTTGGGTTGACCTTGAATCCACGATACGGAAGCCTTAGCATCAACTTTGCATCAGGCTATGAAGTTCGAATAGAATCATCAGGAAGTAATCATCCATGGTAACGGTAGCAACCACATATATAGTCGCCAGGCCATTTCGATGATCGAAGGAAGAAGGAGAATAGGTGGAGAAACATATCATCGCATCGAGCAAGTCAACGCCATAGACAAAGACAAGTGGTGGGACAACAAAATTAAGGGCATTCTGAATTAGAATGGATATGAGCCCGGAAAGGGACTCGGCAAGAACCTCCAAGGCATCACCAAACCCATTTAGTTGAAAAAGCATGGAACTACTTTTAGCTTGGGATATGAATACACCTGGGTTGAGTTCAACAAGTGGTCGCCACCATGTCGCGGTCCCTACTAACCATTGAGGTACCTGCTACCTCAGTTAGAGCAGACCTTTCAGCCAGCTGACGTCATGTATGGATCGGAGGAAGATGAAACACTAGCAGCAACGAAGAACCTATTTCAGGGAGATGACACGGACTGTTGTGTTATTTCGAGGAGGATGGGGAAGAAGGCCCTTCCATTCAAGCAGTGAACCAGGGAGAATACCTCACCAATTGGTCAGTCAGGACCACTAGTGCCCGTAGAGCTTCGGGGTAGCAAGACTAAACGATGCACTATGCATCACATTTTTTTAGTCAATTTTACTCTCCTGCACTGTCTTTACTTTTGAAAAGAGCTCTGATGTTTCGAACAATTATGAATTTATTCAAAAGAGTTTTTAGTTTATCTTTATATCTCACTTTTATTACTTTTCTCTATCATTTACTTTACTTTACACAGCATTACAATTACATATCTTGATGATGAGCCAACGACTGTAACTTGAAATGAGGCTATCAACAAACGAACATAGATTCAGAAGAGGACGAAATACCAGAAGAGATTGTCAGGGAGATCAAGAACTTTGAGAATAAGTCTAAGTTTAAAATAGACGAAACTGAGGTCATTAATTTAGGAGACGCAGAAAATGTCAAGGAAACACGTATCAGCATACACCCCTCACCGTCAGAAAAGGAAAAGCATACAGAGTTTCTGAAAGAATATGGGGATATATTCGCCTAGATGTATGACGATATGACCGGTCTCAGCACATCCATTATGGCTTACAAGTTGCTTACAGATGCAGCATGCCAACCGGTCCAACAGAAACTCAGAAAGATCAAGCCAGACATAAGTTTGAAAATCAAAGAAGAGGTCACCAAGAAGGTCAAAGCCAGGGTTCTCCGAGTGGTAGAGTATCCGACATGGTTAGCAAACATTGTGTCGGTACCAAATAAGGACGGGAAGGTTAGGGTCTATTTCGACTACCAGGATCTTAATAGGTCCAGTCCCAAGGACGATTTCCCTTTGCCAAATATACACATATTGATTGACAATTGTGCCAAGCATGAGCTGCAGTCATTCGTTGATTGTTTTGCTGGATATCACCATATATGGATGGACGAAGAACATGTAGAGAAAATTGTGTTCGTTACGCCGTTGGGAATGTATTATTACAAAATGATGTCGTTCAGTTTAAAGAATGCCAGTGCTACCTACATGAGGGCCATGACCACTATCTTTCATGACATGATACATAAAGAAATTGAAGTGTATGTAGACGATGTCATCATCAAATCTAAGAAAGCTACAGATAACATGGGAGATTTAAGAAAATTCTACAACGGACTGAGGAGATACAACTTAAAACTAAATCCCACCAAGAGTGCATTCGGGGTTCCCGCTGGGAAATTATTGGGTTTTATTATGACTTGTTGAGGAATAGAATTTGACCTGTCAAAGGTCAAAGCCATTCAAGAGTTGCCACCACCAAAGAACAAGAAGGATGTGATGAGTCTTCTAGGGAGACACAACTATATCAGCTGGTTCATAGCTCAGTCCACTGTCATTTGTGAACCCATCTTCAAGATGTTGAAGAAAGATGCCGCCACTAAATGGATTGATGATTGTCAAAAGGATTTTGACTGAATTAAGGAATACTTGTCAACGTCGCCAGTCTTGGTTCCGCCCGAGCCAGGAAGGCCCCTATTGCTTTATCTCATAGTATTGGACGGAGCGTTTGGATGTGTTTTGGGATAATATGATGAAACCGGAAGAAAGGAGCAAGCCATCTATTACCTCATCAAGAAGTTTACACCGTATGAGGCCCGGTATTAGAGGATGTTTTTTCAATGGAATTGCAAATTTCAATGGAGTTGGTATAGGAGCATTCTTGGTATCAGAAACAGGTCAACATTACCTAGTGTCCGCCAAGCTCAGATTCTCGTGCACCAATAATATGGCCGAATACGAAGCTTGTATCCTAGGGCTCAAACTGGTGATTGATATGAACATTCAGGAATTACTAGTGATCGAAGACTAGGACGTACTCATACATAAGGTTCGCGAAGAATGGGCAACCAAGAATTCTAAAATACTCCCTTATCGGCATCATGTACAACAGTTGGGGAAAAGATTCAGAAAGACAGAATTCCAACATGTTCCCAGAATACAGAATGAATTCGCTGATGCTTTAGCCACCTTGTCGTCTATGATCCAGCACCCGACAACAACATTATTGACCTCATCCAGGTCAAGATCCACGACTAGCCAGCTTATTGTGCTCATGTCTAGGAAGAAGCCGACGGGAAGCCTTGGTTCTATGATATCACAGAATACTTGATAAAAGGAGAATACAGATAATCGGTGAATTTGACTGTATTTATGCCCTAAATAATAACGCTTTATTGTTGTTTTGATATTGTTTATGATGACTAAATGCTTTTATCAGTTGTTTTAGTGTATTATAGGTACGCATGAGCTAATGAAGACTAAAAGAGCAAGTTTTGGAGTGGGATCCCCCACAGGGTCTGCTCCTCAGTAGTGGGATCCCCCACAGGGTCTGCTGGTGGTGCAACTGGAATAGCTCTAGGATGCACTCATCCCCTACTATGGGCCGGTGCCCTCCCCCGGCCTCTACCTTGGCCTCTGACAACGGGGAGAGTAGCACCTCCCGGGTTCGGAACATTGGCGGTACGGGTCCTCACCATCTATGAGAGAATAAAAGAGGAAACTTAGTACACTAACCCTTGCACGATGAAGAATAAACAAAGAGTAGTCTTTCCTAATACTCTTTATCCCCTTGAAGATAAATACAGATGTCAACGTATCGATCTACAAGACTTTATTAGGTTTGCCCGTAACTTGTGAGACCTACGTGAACCTAGTGCTCTGATACCATGTTATCATGACCCAATTTGCCTAAATAGGTCATGATGGTGCCTAACACCATAGTTAGGCCATCCAATCTGCCGAATTATGATTAAGTCTATATTTTTAGTTTTACCAAACCAGATATACTAAAGTTTTCAAGTAAATGAAGAAAACTAGCAAAAATCATAAAGAGCTTACATAGTGATACAGATCCCAAAAATGAATGTTTACTATAGTGTGTGCCAAAACTCGATGTCACTAGCTACGGCCGACCAGAAGAGTATACAAAAAAATATACAAAACTCTGTCCTACTATCTGAATCAGAATAGACAGAAAACCATAAATACTGGAAAGGACTCCTCCGGCAGCGGATCGTCATAAAGAAGAAAGCAGCTCATCATAGAAGTCCCAGAAGCGCTCACTGATATGCACCAGAGTGATGTCCGGATCCACCTACCTCAAATTAGTACATTTAAGTACATAAGTGTAGCATGAGTACATAAAAACCGTGTACTCAGTAAGTATCCCGTCTAATCTCGAAGAAGTAGAGATGAGAGGCTGACTCGATACTTACTAAGGTCAATTAACATGTATACATATATGTGAATATGGCATGATCAAACATGGAATTTGCAAGTAAAAGCAAGGTATAGCATGTAGTATAAGTCAAGAATTTTAGCACATCAAGTTTATAATATATCAAGTGAGATAATGGCAAAGCAAATCATATATAAGTTTTTCCACAATTAACATGCGCACATAATACCGAGGCGACGGCCCGAACCAAAGGAAATAAATGTGCACTTGCCGAGGGTCGACGACGCGTCTATAGATGCATCTATTTATACCGAGGCGATTGACCCGATCTAAAAATAAGAATAAAATATCAAGCTCACATATATGACACATAAATGGTCAAAATACCAAATCAAAGTTAATTAACTATAGAAATATGCTCATATCCTCCTCTTTAAGTTTTTAGTGCATACCAGGTGTCCATGACAACAATTTAACATAAGGGATATATTTAATAGGCATGTTGTAAGACCTAATCTATCCGTACATTTAATATAGTAGTAGCTACGCACGGGCTCTCATCACCTAACGCATGCGTAGTCCCCGCATTTAGCAACAAATACTCAACATAAAACCTAAGGGGACAATTCCCTCTTACGAGGTTAGAAAGGAGACTTACCTTGCTCCAAAGCGCTCTTTCAATCACAAGACTAGGACCCAAGCTCAACTCGAAGCCGGACAAGAACTAACTAGTTTAAATAAGGCAAGAACTAATCAATAAATGCTCACAAGGTTGAATTCTAACTAATAAAGTGATTTTCCAACCTATCCCGCAAGTTTCCTAAATTTCGACCCCGGGCCCAAGTGCCCAATTTCCAAGATTTTTTGTAGGAATTATTCTCCATAACCTAAGGATTATTATTATCTGAATTTTAGTTCATTACATAACTAATTAGGTGGTTAAATCATAAATTTACCAAAACCCTAGGTCTAGCTCGAACCCTTGATTTTATTTGATGTTTTTGTAATAAATCTACATAATGATCATGAATTAAAGCTAAGAGTAAGTGGGGATTACTTACCTTGTGATGTTATGTTGGAATACCCTCTTTGGAAGCTTCAAAATCGCCCAACTGTAGAGAAAATGGGAGATAAATGCACTTGAGCTCGTATTAAATTAGCTCACTACCCCTGTGATTTCCGCTTTTGCGGTCCCGCACATGCAGAAAATCGACCGCGTATGTGGTTTTGGGCAAGGAAAGGTCGACCACTTCTGCGGTCTGTTGGTCACATAAGCGGAACCGCTTATGTGATTTTTGGGAAGCTTTTGCGGTCCCCCCTGGGCTGCCCTGGCCGCTTTTGCAATAAAAGGACTGCTTCTGCGGTCTCCGCTTATGTGGTCCAAGAACTGCAGAAGCGGTTTTAACAGAAGCAGCAAAAGTTCTTTCCCTTCACATTCCTACTTCACTCGAACCTCGACCATTTGACGCTCGAGGCTCCCGAGCCCCATCCGAACATACCAACAAGTCTGAAATCACGAGGTGGACCTAGTCGAACCGTCGAAACCCCCAAAAGAACACTAAATCAAGTAATCGAACCCCAAAACAAATTGATCCAACTTAATGAACTTCATGTTCTTAATTTCCTATCAACGGGTCAAAATGCCCTTAAACTACTTAGATTGACACCAAATTTTGCGGGCATGTCTTAATTGATATTTCGAACTTGTACCAAGTTTCGGAATCAAGTGCATTTATCTCCCACTAGAATGGGAATCCACTGAAGTAGGCCACCTGGCATCTGGTGCTCATGTTTGACTTGCTGGCAATTCAAATATTTAGTTGCATACTCCACAATGTCTTTCTTCATCCTCCGTCACCAGTAATGAGGCCTCAAGTCACGATACATATTCGTGGCACCTAGATGAATGGAGTACCTCGAATTGTGGGCCTCCGCTAGAACCCTTTCTCTCTCTTAATCCATTAACATTAGGAACACATACATGGCCCTGAAGCCGTAACACACTATACTCGCCAATAGAAATCTCCTTGGAACCTCCCTAAAGTATCGTCTCTCTGAGAACTGCCAAATGTGGATCATCGAGATGTTGGGCCTTTATCTCCCCCAACAACAAAGACTGAGCAACCACACATGCTAGGACCCGGATGGGCTCTGAAATATCCAATCTCACAAGTCTGTTAGCTAAATACTGAATGTCCAACGCTAATGGTCTCATCTCAGCAGGAATGAATGCCAAGCTACTCGTACTCTCTTCCTTCCTACTCAAGGCATCCACAACCACATTTGCCTTTTCTGGATGATAAAGAATGGTAATGTCGTAATCCTTTAGTAGCTCAAGCCACTTGTGCTGCCTCAAATTAAGATCCTTCTACTTGAACAAATGCTGCAAGCTGCGATGGTCTGTATAAACCTCACATGACACTCTATATAAATAATGCCTCCATATCTTGTGAGCATGAACAATCGGCGCCAACTCTAGATCGTGCACAGGGTAATTTTTCTCATGAACCATAAGCTGACGTGAAGCATATGCAATAACTCGCCCCTACTGCATTAATACACATCCCAATCCAATGTGAGAAGCATCACAATACACTGTATACATCCCTGAAGCGGAAGGCAATACGAAAACTGGTGTTGTGCTCAAAGCCGTCTAGAGCCTGTGGAAGCTCTCCTCAAATTATCAAACCAACAGAATGGAGCACCCTTTTGGGTTAATCTGGTCATAGGTGATGCAATAGATGAAAAGCCCTGCATAAATTGTCGGTAAATGCTTGCTAGCCTTAAGAAACTCGTAATCTCAGTCACTGAAGCAGGATGTGGACAAATCTGAACTGCCTCATTCTTCTTGGGGTCCACCTTGATACCCTCTCCCGACACTACCTGCCCCAATAATTCCGCTGACTTTAGTCAAAACTTGCACTTGGAGAACTTAACATAAAGCTTTTGCTCTCACAAGGTCTGAAGCACTACTCTCAAATGTTGCCCGTGCTCCCCCAGGCTATGCGAGTATATCAAGATGTCGTCAATGAAGACGATAACATAGGAATCAATATTGGTCCTGCACACCTTATTCATCAAGTCCATAAATATCGCTGGAGCATTAGTGAAGCCAAGTGACATCACCAGGAACTCATAGTGTCCATATCTAGTCCTAAATGCGGTCTTCGGAACATTTGAATCCCGAATCTTCAGTTGATGATACCCTGACCTAAGGTCAATCTTAGAGAACACCCTAGCACCCTACAGATGGTCAAACAAATCATTAATACGAGGCAATTGATACATGTTCTTGATGGTGACTTTGTTCTACTGGCGGTAATCAATGCACATCTGCAAAGTCCCATCCTTCTTCTTTACAAACAGCACTAGTGCACCCCAAGGCGATACACTGGGCCTAACAAACCCCTTTGCTAGCAACTTCTCCAACTGCTTCTTCAGCTTTTTCAGCTCCATAGGAGCCATAAGATACGGTAGGATAGATATATACTGAGTTCCTAGAGCCAAATTAATACAAAAATCAATATCACGGTCTGGAGGCATGCCCAAAAGATTAGAAGGAAAAATATCAATGAACTTTCGAACTACTGGCACTGAATCAACCATCAGAAACTCTACGGTGGTGCCTTGAAAATAAGCTAAGTAGGCCAAACACCCCTTCTCAACCATGCGTTGAGCCTTCGGGAAGGAAATGACCATACTAGGTGTATCTACAGTTGAACCCCTCAACTCCAATCTCGGCAACCCTGGCATCGCTAGAGAAACAATATTGGCATGGCAATCTAGAATGGCGTGATATGGAGATAACCAATCCATTCCCAGAACAGCCTTAAAATTGATCATATCGAGCAACAAGAGATCTGCTCTAGTCTCAAGACCACAGAAAGTAACCACACAAGACCGGTAGACCCGGTTCACAACCATAGAAACACCCACGGGAGTGGACACATGAACAGGAACACCCAAAGGCTCATGAGAAATAGCCAGGAAACGAGAAAACCAAGATGATACATATGAATAAGTAGACCCTGGATCAAATAATACCGATGCATCTCTATCGCTGATGGAAATAATACCCTTGATGACGGCATCTGAGGCTAGTGCATCTAGACTATATGGGAGAGCATAGAAACTAGCTGGAGCACCGACTATCTAGCCTCTAATTGACTAAGAAGTATCTATCTAACCTATCCCTATCTGGCCTCTACCCTAGAATGACCTCTACCAGTCTACTCTCCACCTCTACGCGGCTGGACCGTTAGTGTTGTAGTCGTGGGCTTCAGCCCCTGTTGTACTACCTTGCCCCTAAACCTGGGCAGTATCTCCTCATGTGACCTGCATCCCCGCACTCAAAAAAATATGGTACAATGGCCTTCTATCTGGATGGTTGACCCTGAATACTAGAAGGCCCACTAGAAGAAGCCTGAGTAGCCAGCGGGCGATTAGAACTCCTCGGCATAGCACTAAAATAAGGACTGGAAGACTCCGAAGGACCTTGATACCCATTGGATAAACCCTGAATACCTGGCGGGCAATAAGAACTCTTTGACATGGCGTTGAATTAGGAGCACGCTGGAGCACCCCGAGCCGGTGGTGGTGCTAGAGCTAGAGGCCTACTAGGCTGACCCCTCCCAAAGTGACTTCTGCCCCTAGCCGGGGCACCTCTAAACTCTCCCAAGAATTTGGCCCTCTTGTCCTACTGCATATGCTCTCTATCCCACAAACTGTAGCCCTCAATCCAGTGGGCAATCTCAATTACTAGCTAATATTCAGTGCCCATCTCTACCTGACATGCCATACCCGGCCGAATAATGGGATGTAACCCCACAACAACCCGTCGTACTCTCTCTACCTCTGTGGGAAGTATTATGAGTGCATGGCGAGACAATTCAGTGAACCTCGCCTCATAGTAGGTCACTGACATATAACTCTACTCCATATACTCAAACTGAGGACGTTGCTCTTCCCTCTCAAAGGGTGGAATGTGCCAATCAAAGAACAACTAAGTGAACTGACCCCAAGTAAGGGGAGGAGGGCCTGCTGGCCTGCTAAGCAAGTAAGACTACAACTGTCTACAAGCGCTGCCCTCCATCTGAAAAGTAGTAAAGTTGACTCCATATGACTCTAATATCCTCATGTTGTGCAGTTTATCCCTGCATCTGTCAATGAAATCCTTGGCATCCTCATGACGCTCTCCGCCGAAGACTAGACGGTGCAACCTGGTCCATCTGTCTAATAACTTCTACGGATCTTCGTCCACAGCTAGCCTGGGCTAGGGTGCCGCTACAGTAACTCGCTGAACCCCCTTTGCGGATAGTGCACCCAGAGTATAATAAACTACGGCTGCATGACCTGGAGCTTGTACGGTAGGGGTCTGTGCTCCCCCTCCTACATGTGAGGTAGCTGGATCTGCTAGAAATAAACTAGCCTGGGTCATAGTGTCCATGAACTGAAGCATACGACCCATGACCTCCTGAAATCCCGACGCAGTCATGAAATTCACTAGAGTAGGCGCAGCTGTGGGCGCCTCGCCATACTCCTCAATAATGGGATCCCACGTAGGGTCTGCTATTGGTTTAACTGGAATAGCTCTAGGAGGGCCTCGTCCCTTACGACGGGCCAGTGCCCTCCCCCGGCCTCTACCTCTACCTCTAGCAATGGGGGGAGCAGCTCCTCCTGGGTCTGGAACATTGGCGGTACGAGTCCTCACCGTTTGTGAGAGAATAGAATAGGAAACTTAGTACACTAACCATCGGACGATGGAGATTGAATAAAGAGTAGTCTTTCCTAACACCATATAGCCCCTCAAACATAAATACAGACGTCTCTGTACATATCTATAAGACTCTATTAGGTTTGCCTGTAACTTGTGAGACCTACGTGAACATAGTGCTCTGATACCATATTGTCAAGACCTATTTTTCATAATAGGTCGTGATGGCGCCTAACACCATGGTCAGGCCAGCCGAGTGCGGAAGTACGATTAAGTTCTCATTTTAATTTAGCCTAAGACACTGATACCAATATTTTCAAACTTAAGCATAAAAACTATTTAAGATCATAAAATGCTAAAATAGTAATACAATCCCAAAATAAATGTCTACTACAGTGTGTGTCAGAACCTGGTGTCACAAGCTACGGGCGACCACAAAAGAATAGAATACTATCCTACTGTCTGAATCAGGATAGACAGAAAATCAAAAATACAAGAAAGGACTCCTTCGGCTGTGGATCGGCATAAGAGGGAAGGCAGCTCACCGTAGAAGTCCCAGAGCATGCTCATTGATACGCATTAGGATGATGTCCAGATCCACCTGCCTCAAATCATGTACAATTAAGTACAGAAGTGTAGCATGAGTACATAAACCACATGTACTCAGTAAGTATCCCATGTAATCTCGAAGAAGTAGAGACGAGAGGTCGACTTGATACTTACTAAGGTCAAATAAGATAATATAATGAAATGAGATATACAGCATGAAGGATTTCCAATAAGACAAGTGTAATAGAAGAATCATATTCATGTTCTTGCCATAAATAAATGTAAGCATATAAATCATGCACAAACATGCCGAGGTCGATGGCCCGCTGCAATTGAAAATAAATTGTGTACTACTGAGGGGCGATCGGCACGAACCATATATGCATCTATTATCACCGAGGCGATCGGACTGATCCATAATCATCAAGAAAATATCAAGAAAATCACATAAGTCTCAATTACATACAAGGGAATTCCTACCAAGGCTCAAACTCATACGTTCACTTTTCATTTCCTCGAGTCTCTAGCAAATCAAAATAATCATATTGGCAATTTAAAATAAGAGATATTCTCCAATTTGACATGACGTAGGTCCTAAACTACCCGAACAATTATCATATAGTAGATACGCACGTACTTCCGTCACCTAGTACGTACGTAGCCCCTGTATTTAACAACAATTACTCATTTAAAATCCTATGGGGACAATTCCCTCTTACAAGGTTAGAAAGGAGATTCACCTCGCTCCAAAGTGCACTCCCAATGTCCAAGAACGAGCCCAAGTCCTTAATTAGAAGCCGGACAATACTAAACTAATCAAATGAAGTAAGAAATAGTAAATAAAGACTTAAAAGGTTGAATTCTAGCTATTTAAGCAATTTCTTAACCATCAACACAAGTTTCCTAAATTTTGACACCGAGCCCACGTGCCCGGATTCCGAGAATTTTTTAAGGAAGTTATTCTTTATCACCTAAGGATCACAAATATATGATTTCTAAATCATTATATGGAAAATTATGTGATGAAACCTCAGTTTTTATTAAACCCTAGGTCTAGCTCAAATCCCTTGATTTTACCTTATTTTTAGTGTTAAATCTACCTAATATTTATATATTTGAACTAAAGATGAGTGGGGATTACTTACCTTGAAATTATATGTGGAAACTCTCTCTTTGAAATCCCCAAAATCGCCCAAATGTGTAGTGTAAAGTGAGATAAATGAGTTTGGGTTCATATTAATGAACCCTTCTGCCCCCAGTGACTTCCGCTTCTGCGGAAGGAATACCGCTTTTACGGGTTCCGCTTCTACGGGCATGGGTCACTTCTATGGATATGTCCAAGGGGTCCTGGGCTGCTTCTGTGGTCATAACCTTGCTTCTGCAAATTCGCCTAAGTAGAGTGCCCACCGTTTCTCCGATTCAAGGCCTGGGCAGATGGACCGCTTCTGCTGTCAGGGGTCCGCTCTTTCGATTTCTCCTGGGCCTGGCCCCTTCCACTCCTGCGATAAAATGACCGCTTCTACGGTCTCACTTCTGCGGTCCAAGTGCCACAGAAGTGATTATGACAAAAGCAGCGGATGAGTTTTTCCTAAGTTTTCAACTTCAACTCGACCATTTGATGCTCGAAGCTCCCGAGCCCCACCCGAACATACCGACAAGTCTGAAATCATGAGGCGTACCAAACCCTCGAAATGCTTAAAACGATGCTAAATCAAATAATCAACCCTAAAACCAAATGATTCAAATCATTGATCCTTCAAGTTCTAAATTTCCTCCTAATGGGTCAAAATGCCCTTAAACCACTCGGATTGACACCAAATTTTACTGGTACGTAATTGATATTTCAGACTTGTACCAAGTTTCGGAATCAAAATCTGAACCCGATACCTAGGAAAAGAGTAAATACTTAGTTTGTTTAAACCTTAGAAACTAAAACTTAACAATTTTATATAAACATTCATTACTCGGGCTAGGGAGCTCGGAATTCGATTCGGGGCATACGCTCAGGTCCCATATTTTCCCACGGACCCCCAGAAATTTTCAAATCATGATTTTGGGTCCGTTTCCCCAAAATGTAGATCGAAGTCAAACTTGGCCTTTTTAAAGAAACTTAAATAAGCAACTAGACTTATTCTTGCTTGAAATTCTTCTAACTTCCGAACCACCCGTCCCCACGAGTCATAAATTAGCTAAAGCGAGTGTATAAATTATTATTTAATGGAATGGGGTTTGAAAATGCAAAACGATCAGTCGGGTCGTTACAGGCTTTGTGCCAATTACTTGAATCCTTCACGGATTGCTATCACTGTTTTCACATTATTTGACATGTTAATTAATCTCAGTCCTAAGTGTAAATACTATTTATGAAATGCTCAACAATCTTTCTAAGATTTGAAGGCTTAAACACTATTTTATTGACATTCTGAGCTGAAAACCTATTATTTTGATATTGCCCGAGAGGCTTATGTAAATATCTGGACTGAGCATGGGTCGAGTTGCGCGTCGCGGTGATATTATATTGATATTCAAGAAGAGAGCCTGGTTGGTGCCATGAGATGGCTTGATTATTTGTGCTTGGGCTATAGGAGCCCCTCCAGAGTACATACACACCCCTAGTAAGCGCCATCAACATTAAATGGATCGGGCTGCACGCCACAGTGAGTACTAGAGTGTATCGTTCTATCTGTTGCATTGCATTCATGCATTTGTCACATACCAGGGTTACCTGTCATAGTATTTTTTGTACTCTTATTTCATCAGCTTGTTGCTTTACTATTAAATTTTTTGGACTTCCAGTTATAGTTTACTTTGTATCATTCCATGATTTCGTATTCTCAGCCATCATTTATGTTTATTACTCACTAGGTCATAATACTCACATTACTCCATGCACCTTGCGTGCAGATCCAAGTACCCCACAGGCTGAGTGAGGATTTGTTTAGAAGAGCAACAGTATCTATGAGTATCGAGGTAGCTACAAGGCGTTCGCAGCCTTGATCTCTCCCTTTTATCTCTATCTTTTATTCCTCATTTCTTAGACAGACTTGTAGTAGGTTGACATTCAATATTAGAGGCTCATATTCATGTCACCGGATCCTATTTGGGGACTATATTGCAGTATTTTGTTAAACATCCATATATTTCATTGTTATTTCTAGACTTATGATAAAATGGCTTAGTAATTATTCCATGTGCTTTGCATCTATGATCCGTTTGGCTGGGAAATGTTGTTAAAAGATCGGACTTGCCTAGTAGTGTGTTGGGCGCCATCATGACTGGGGTTGGGGTTGTGACAATGGCACTCTAAAGGTTTATTTATACGTAATAAGTTATTGGATGTAAAATACACATTCAATATTAGCTAGCTTTAGACCTTAAATCGTTACTTAATTATATTTTTTCCTATAAACTATATGACCTAGCCGTTTATTCCAATAGCTCTAAAAGAAAAATGCACATTTTTAATTAGTGTTAATTTGATGATTGTTTGAGGAATTATAGTAAAAATATATAACAATTTTGATCATGTTAGATTTAATACTATGTGACAAAAATATCTACAATATTAGTAAGCTTATTCCAAAGGATATGCCCTTCAAATTAATATAAAATATATGTGCTCAATTGTTTTACGTGTGAATAAGTTTTTGGAAGAAATTTCTTAAAGTTTGACTTGAAGTGCATTTTAGTGTTACCGATATCCATTTGGGATTTTGAGTGTGGGAATAGCTCTGTATGGTAATTCTGGTGTTGGGAGCGCGATCGAAAGTTAATTTAGAGGTCCGTAGCTCATTTTGGACCCATTTGGCTAAAGATATAAATTTGAATATTTTTGAGAAGTTTGACCAGAGGTGGACTTTTGACATCGGGGTCGGAATCCAATTTTGAATGTTGAAGTAGGTCCGTAATGTCAAATATGACTTGTGGGTAAAATTTGAGGTCAATCGGACGTCATTTAACATGTTTCGGCATCGGATGTGAAAGTTAGAAATTTCAAAGTTCATAAAGATGACTTTTGGTGCGATTCATGATTTTGATGTGGTTTGATGTGATTCGAAGCCTCGACTAAGTCTGTGATATTTTTCCAGACTTGTTGGCATGTTTGGACAGGATCCCGAGGGGCTCGGGTGAGTTTCGGACCATTTCTAGGCCATTTATAACTGCTGGTTTTTTGCAACAGCAGTGTTCTATGCGATCGTGGGGAATTGGTCACGATCGGGATGAGTAAAATGTGAGAGACGGGCCAGTGATTCGCGATCGCTTAGAGTAAATATGCCGGTGCACTGACTCGACTTCAGAGGCTCATATCTCACAATATATAAGGAACTTTTAGATGATGTAAAAATTGAAGTTGTATCCCTTTGTGTCCAGTTTCTATAAAAGTAAACCAATCATGATTTGGATTTGTGTACAAAGAGATATGACGGTTACACTACAGGATGTCTAGGACGATGAAGAAGAAATTGTGTCGCACCTGGGATGAATTTTACATATTATATCTAGAAATCTATAAGGAATAAGGAAATGACAAACACAGGAAAGTAGTATATCTTTGCGTCTAGTTTTCAAAACATTTAACCATTTGTCATTTGGAGTTGTGTGCAAAGTGTTATGACTATTCTACTAGTGGCTATCCAAAAGGCTGGGAAATCGTTCTCCGCGATCGCGAAGCTCTTTCGGCGATCGCAAAGAGTAAAATTTTGGCTGAAAATTGTTCTCCGCGATCGCGAGGCATTTCCGCGATCACGATGACTAAATACTTGGGCGAAATGGTATTTTAGCGGGTTTAGCTTATTTTTATTCATTTTCTTCAAATAATGGACGATTTTTTGAGAGCTTCAAGAAGGGATTTCATCATCTATTTTAAGGTAAGTTACTCCTACTCATTTCCAAGTTAAATACAAGATTATATCATGGAATTAGACATGAAAATTGTCGGAAAATTGGGATTTTTGGAAGAAAATCTAGAAACTTGATAAATTGGATTTTACCACGAATTTGAGCATGGAATTAGGAGTAAATTATATATTTGAGCTAGTGAAGCTACGAGTAGAGTATATCTTCGAGAAATTTTAGAATCCGGGGGCCTGAGGGCATTTTGGTCATATCACTAAGCAAAGTTGGGAATTTGTATAATTTGAATTGCTAACAAGTATTTGAGTATATTCTCATTAGTTTGCTGAGTTTCAAAGAATTTTGCAACGATTCGAATCGTCGGGAAGGCTTGGAGGCTGTTTATGGAATTTCGGGGCGAGGTGAGTCTCCTTTCTAATTTTGTAAGAAAGGATTGTCCCCATAGGTGAAATAATTAATTATGTGATCCTATATTTGGCACGAGGTAATGAGAGTCCGTGCATAGCTACTATTATGCTATTGTCCAGGTAGATAGGACCCAAAGGTATGTTATACTTGGATTATTTGTGAACCCATGGATAGCCTGAATTGCTTAAATCACATAGAATTAGTAAGTTAATTTCTAAAAGGATTAAACTTCATTTCTTAATGTTTGTTAAAGGAGAATTGGTATTATTTGGAAAATTATTCCCCGATAAATTCTTAATAGGCTACATGAGCATGTATTTTATATGTACATGCATCGCATGCATGATTCGCAAGCAAGGTATATGTTTATTTATTGAACGGGACGAACGCTTCGCCAGATTAAATAGATGCATCTATGTTTGGTCCATTCGACCCTTGGCAGTGCATAATTTATATTCCTACTGGATCAGGTTGTCACCTCGATGTGATTTGCGCATGTTATTTGTCGTTTGAGTATTTTATATGTGAAGTTGGCCCTTCGTGGATTGATATAAATTGATAAGATAATAAAGAATAAACCTTGAAAGTCCTTGATTATATGTTGAATGTGTTTACCTGTTTTCTGGCTTCGAGAATTAGAATACTATATGAATCCATGATTTTCCTCACATTTCTAGGATATTGTTAATTGACCTCTAGTAAGTGTCAAAGTTGACCATCTCGTCTCTACTTCTTCAAGATTAGACGGGATACTCTTGAGTACACGTTGATTTTGTACTCATACTACACTTATGTGCTTTTTTGTTGCACGGGTATAAGTAACTCTAGTGGCCTACTGGGCGTAGCAGCGCGAATGATTATGGGACTAGGTGAGCTACATTGTTCGAGGCGACCCGCAGCTAGTGTAGTTCCTTTCAGAATTTTTTATTTATTCCTTGTCCACTATATTTCGAACAGAAGTTGTATTTTGTTTTCCTTATCAGTATTTGCTCATGCACTTGTAACGTCGGGATTTGGGATTTTTTTTTGAAAGATTTGTATTAATTGTTTATTATTTAATTTGAATTTGACCTCTTTATTTATGAAAAATAAAAGGAAAAATCCTAGATTTCAATGTATTAAAAAGAGAATTCAATTGATAATTTAGTTTGCTTGCCTGATAGTGGTGTCCCGGGCCACCACGACCCTTAGTGTATTTTGGGTTGTGACAACATGGTATCAGAGCACTGGGTTCCTAGGGTCTCACGACTCATGAGCAAGTCTAGTAAAGTCTCGTGGATCGGTAATGAGATGTATATACTTATCCTCGGGAGGCTGCTGGGCTGTTAGGAGTACTTCCCTTCTTGATTTCTCATTGTGCGGTTTGATTTATGTGAGGCTTATGCCTTTGTTTCCTTCCTACTCAATCTTACACGACGTAAAGCGCTTGCTAGTCATTGAGAATTGAAGAAATGTAATGATATTTTGAATATGGTGCGGTATGTTTATCCCGGTATAGTCGTCTGATCTATTTTCACTGCTTTATGGAAGGATATTTTATTATTTTAGCCTAGTAACGATACTTCTGAGGGCTCTAAGGCTAGTCACAAGTTGCCATGATGCTTATGAACGATTATTCTGCAGTAGTGATATGATGGTAGGATGTTGCCCACATGTCGGGCTAGTGAATGACTTGAAAGGAGGTTTATTTAGTGCATGATATAGGGATTTGGTATTTTATTCCTGGTAAAGGAAGGAAAATCGGACTAAGAACGTGCAGATTTATGATTATGGGTTGACGAGGCTTGGTATTGGCAAGCATAGTGGAGCTTTCTTCTATGATGGGTGTCGTTGTCCTAATCGATCATACTACGTTTGTTGGTGTTATGATCTGCTACAATTCACCTTAGGGGCAAGAAATTGTGCAATAGTATTGAAGAGGCGACTGCTAGATATCGCAGGGTTCGATGGTTCAAGATTGAACCAGTATTTCTAATGTTGACGGTTCGATAAAGATGACCTTCGGAAAGGTTTAAATTAGCGAAAATTGTGGGTTCAGGTGCCATGAAGATAGATTTTTTTTAAGATAGCAAGCGAGCAACAAAGTATAAGGAAGGACATGTGAGAAGTATCAGGCGGTGGTTAAATTTTCCGGAAGGGCGAGTATAAAAGGACAAAGGCTGAGTAATCGATTAAAGGGATGAGTTTCGCCAAAGTGGGAAAGCGGTGGAGTCGCATATGTGCTTTGTACTGGGATGACCACCTACTTTAAGGAGAGTTTGGAATGATTTGGGATTTTAGTGGCTAGTGATTGAAGCCTACAAAATTAACTAGAAGTATGGGCTATTATGCGCCAGGAGATTTTATATAATGGGATGAAGCTTCTTGAACGAAGAAGGATACAACATAACTTTTAATTGGGAGAATATTTTCGCATATTTAATTGATGTCCACGAGGGGTAATGGACTTGTGCAGCTGGAGAGTGAGCTCGGACTCAGGATGGTTTATTGATGTCTTCGTGATAGTACCTCATGCAGTAGCATTGGAAGATACCGGGGATTGAATGCTACAGGTGGGTTATTCTTGTGAGCAAGTTAGCGGTCGCGTGGTTGGCGAGGCTTCTGCGAATAATTCTATTGGTTATACAGCGAAGGATCAGTCGTGTGAATGTTGCTAGTGATTCAGAGTATAAAAATTGGGTTTCTACAGTAAGATATAGAGAATTTTGGCGATTGATTGTGTAAGGCTATGTCAATAAGAGATAGAAAATTTTGATGAGTTCCATATTATGAACAATGGCTTCATGCTAAGTGGAAGAGTCCCATCGCTTATGATTGGGTTGCATGGTTAGCTACTTGCGAGGTTTCTGGGTATTAGCATATTGATGGGTTATTCCAGCTACAGGAAAATACCATAAGTGGTAAAATGAGTAGATGAGTTGTTGGGGCATGCTATGGTTGGCCTTATTGGCTCATGTTCGAACTTGGGAAGAGATTCATGATTTATGCCTTGTATAGATGCAGGTGTTGACATCCAATTTTGCCCCTCCTTTCTTCCGAGTTTCTTATACCATAATTCCTTACATAGATGTTCGTTTACTTTATTACTATTGAAAACTAATATCCTATTCATTTAAACTATTACTTTAATATCATTATGTGACGACCCGGCCCGTCGTCACGGGAATTACCATCCCGTTATGTTGAAAATACATGTTTTATGATTTTATATCAGTGTTAGAGTCTATCGGGTGAGTTAGGAGTGAATTGGATTGAAAATGAGGCATTTAGCCTTTTTGAAGGAAACTTGAATAAGGAAAGTCAACCCGGAGTTGACTATTTAGCTAGAGGGCTCGGAATCGGATTCTGATGATTCGGTTAGTTCCGGGAGGTGATTTGTGACTTAGGGGAGCGATCGGAATTGAATTTGGAGGCCCGGTGTAGAAATAGGCTTGAATTGGCTAAGGTTGAATTTTGGCGAAATCTGAACGGTAGGTGAGATTTTGATCCGGGGGTCGGAATGGAATTCCGACAGTTGCAGTAGCTCCGTTAGGTGATTTTAGATGTGGCTGCAAAATTTCAGGTCATTCGGACGTTGTTTAGTCGGGTTTTTGATTGATTGTGTAATTCGGAATGTTTGAAGGAATTTAGGCTTGAATCCGTGCGTAATTGGTGATTTTAATGTTTAGGATGGTGTTTTTATGATTTGAACAAGTTCGTATCGTGTTTTGGGGTATGTTGGTGGTTTTCGTTGGGGTCCGGGGGCCTCGGGGTGTTTTCGGATAGCCAAACGAGAGAAAATATGGAAAATTGCAGAGCTGGTGCACTGCCTGTTGTTTTTGCTCTGCGGAAATGGGAGCGCAGGACGAGTCCGCGGGAGCGGACAAGAAGGCGCGAGAAGCGGGCTAGACCGGCTGAAGCGGAGCACGGTCCGCGGGGAGCGGCTTCGGCCGAGCGAGTGGGCGATCGCGAGAGCGGTCGCGAGGTGCGATGGGGAGGTCCGCAGAGGAGCGGGTGATTGATCGCGGAGGCGAGTCCGCCGAGCGGACTGCTTGGTCGCGAAGCGGATCATTCCGCGAAGCGGACTAGTTTCCGCGGAAGCGGATGCGCAGGGGCGGTCCCTCGATCGGCTGGCGAGGAAATGGCCAAAAGGGCACTGGGTTCGCGAAGCAACCAAAGGTCGCGAAGCGGTTCCGCGAGGGCGGAATTTTATCCGCGAGCGAAAATCTATGTGAGTTAAGTGTAGCGAGAAGTTAGAAAAATTTCGAAACATTTCACACATTTGGGTCTCGGCTTTAGAGGCGATTTGGGCGATTTTGAAGAGAAATTCAAGGGAAATCATCGAGTAATCAACTATGGACTTAAACTATGATTAGTATTGGTAATATTATGCAATTATATCATGAAAATGGAAGAATTTGGGGTAATTTATGGAGGATTTAGCCCTAGGCTTGAACTTTAGAAAATCAATGTTTTGAATGGCCAAATGGAGTCCGAATTTGGTAAAATTGATATGCTTAGACTCGTATCGAGATGAGGGTTCCGAATATGTGACTTTTGTAATTTTTCAGCAAGCGTACCGAAAGTCGGGTTTTGACAACTTTGGGAATTTTGATGTAAATTGAGTTATATTGATTGGGTGTCGTCCCATTAGCCTAATTTGTTGTATTTCTACTGTATTTGATCAGATTCTACGCGTGCGGAGCTTGATTCTCGTGGCAAGGGCATTGCGGAGTAGTTGTCGCGCCGTATTGAGGTGAGTAATAGATGTGGGTGATGACCAGCGGGTTCGAAACCCCGGTATACCACTTTGTGACGCTGTATAGCGGCGAGACACGCACACTCTCGAGAGTGCGGGGTCGATCATGAACTGGAGACTATATATTAGTCCGACCTGTTGATACTGTATTATTGGCTATTCTCGAGCCGTTGAACCCCCTTCTTGGGCGGTTGAGTATACTTGTGGGCCATGAGCTAGTTATTGGATCCCGCGAGGATCGTTATCATTGTCTTATCATATAGACATGCTAGTTTACTACTAGTCCGCAGCTATTTCTGTTATTATGCTAATTCCAATCTCCGGAACTTGATATTACTGTTTTCCAACTGAAAAATGATAAAAAGAGTTTTCAAAAACTACTTTTGAGCCTGCGAGGCTGTATCTGCATATTAGCTGACTAGTAGTGGATCGGGCTGCAAGCCGCATCGAGATATATGTTGGATCGGACTGCACGCCGCAGGAATATCTCTATGAGATGTGCTTGGGCTGTAGGAGCCCTTCCGGAGTCTGAACCCCCACAGTGAGCATGCTAAGACAGTCACTTTGGCTATGCCGGGCATTCAGAGGATCGAGTGGCGAGGCACGACCGAGTATGTACCTAGCAGGGTAATATCTTTCCTCAAGGCCCAACGAATGGTTGGGAAGGGATGTCTCTCTTATTTAGCATTTGTGCGGGAGGTCGAGGCTCAGACTCCCAGTATTGATTCTGTTCCCATTGTGCGAGACTTTCCTGATGTGTTTCCCTCAGACCTGCCGGGCATGCCGCCGGACGGGGATATTGATTTTGGTATCGATTTGGTGCCAGGCACTCAGCCTATTTCTATTCCTCCGTATCGGATGGCACCAGCTGAGTTGAAGGAATTGAAGGAGCAGCTTCAGGAACTCCTAGATAAGGGGTTCATTCGGCCGAGTGTGTCGCCGTGGGGTGCACCGGTCCCGTTTGTTAAGAAGAAGGACGGATCCATGAGGATGTGTATTGACTACAGGCAGATAAACAAAGTAACAGTGAAGAATAAGTATCCTCTACCTCGTATTGATGATTTATTTGATCAGCTCTAGGGAGCTACGGTTTTCTCGAAGATTGATCTTCGTTCGGGCTACCATCAGCTGAAGATTAGAGAGTCCGACATTATGAAGACTGCATTCAGGACCAGATATGGTCACTATGAGTTCCTTGTGATGTCTTTTAGGCTGACTAGCGCCCCAGCAGCATTTATGCATCTGATGAATAGTGTATTCATGCCGTATCTTGATTCATTTGTGATCGTATTCATTGATGACATACTTGTCTACTCTCGTAGCCAGGAGGAGCATGCTCGGCACTTGAGTATTGTGTTGCAGAGGGATTGAGAGAGGAGAAGCTGTATGCCAAGTTCTCCAAATGTGAGTTCTGGCTTGAGTCCATGGCATTCTTAGGGCACGTGGTGTCCTGTGATGGTATTCAGGTAGATCCGAGGAAGGTCGAGGCAGTGCAGAGTTGGCCCAGACCGACCTCAGTTTCTGAGATCCGTAGCTTTCTGGGATTGGCAGGGTATTATCGCCGATTCGTTCAGGGGTTCTCTTCTATTGCTTCACCCTTGACTAGATTGACTCAGAAGGGTGTTCCTTTCTTATGGTCCGAGGAGTGCGAGGAGAGCTTTCAGAAGCTCAAGACAGCATTGACCACAGCACCAGTCTTGATTCTACCGACAGCTTCAGATTCTTATACTGTATATTGTGATGCCTCAGGAGTGGGCATTGGTTGTGTGTTGATGCAGGAGGGTAGGGTCATTGCTTATGCTTCTCGTCGGTTGAAGCCCCACGAGAAGAACTACCCTGTTCATGATTTGGAGCTAGCAGCCATAGTTCATGCTTTGAAGATTTGGAGGCATTACCCGTATGGTGTCTCCTGTGAGGTGTTCACGGATCATCGCAGCCTTCAGCACTTATTCAGACAGAAGGACCTTAATTTGAGACAGCGGAGGTGGTTGGAGTTGCTTAAGGACTATGATATCACTATTTTGTATCATCCGGGAAAGGCCAATGTGGTGGCCGATGCCTTGAGTCGGAAGGCGGTTAGCATGGGCAGCCTAGCTTTCATCCCAGTTGGGGAGAGGCCATTTGCTTATGATGTTCAGGCTCTAGCCAATCGGCTAGTGAGATTAGATATTTCGGAGCCGAGTCGGGTGTTGGCTTGTGTTGTTTCTCGATCTTCCTTATATGATCGCATCGGGGAGCGACAGTATGATGACCCACATTTGCTTGTCCTTAAGGACAGAGTGCAGCATAATGATGTTAGAAATGTGACTATCGACAGTGATGGTGTTCTGAGGATGCAGGGCCGTATATGCGTGCCCAATGTTGATGGTTTGCGGGAGTTGATACTTGAGGAGGCACACGGTTCGCGGTACTCTATTCACCCAGGTGCCGCAAAGATGTACCAAGACTTGAGACAACACTACTGGTGGAGGAGAATGAAGATGGATATTGTTAGGCATGTAGCTAAGTGCCTCAATTGCCAGCAGGTCAAATATGAGCATCAGAGACCGGGCGGTGTTCTTCAGCGTATGGTTATTCCTGAGTGGAAATGGGAGAGGATCACCATGGATTTTGTTACTGGGCTTCCTCGGACAGCGAGAAAGTTTGATTCTGTATGGGTGATTATTGATCGGCTGACTAAGTCCGCACATTTCATCCCAGTTAGTACTACTTACTCATCGAAGCGGTTGGCAGCGATCTTTATTCGGGAGATTGTCATGTTGCATGGGGTCCCAGTGTCTATTATATCTGACAGAGGCACTCAGTTCACTTCTCAGTTTTGGAGAGCATTTCAGCGAGATATGGGTACGCGGGTTGAGTTGAGCACCGCATTTCACCCCCAGACAGACGGACAGTCTGAGCGCACTATTCAGATCCTGGAGGATATGTTGCGGGCATGTGTGATTGACTTTGGTGGTTCATGGGATGAGTTTTTGCCACTTGCTGAGTTTGCCTACAACAACATCTACCAGTCGAGTATTCAGATGGCCCCGTACGAGGCATTGTATGGCAGACGGTGTAGATCTCCCGTAGGATGGTTTGAGCCTGGTGAGGATAGATTGATCGGGACCTGAGTTAGTTCAGGATGCTCTGGATAGAGCAAAGTTGATCCGGGAGAGGCTTCGCACAGCACAGTCTCGCCAGAAGAGTTATGTAGACCGTAGGGTTCGAGAGTTGTCTTTCATGGTTGGTGATAGAGTATTGCTGAAGGTTTCACCCATGAAGGGTGTCATGAGGTTCGGGAGGAAAGGGAAGTTGAGTCCCGGGTACATTGGTCCCTTTGAGATACTCAGGAGAGTTGGAGAGGTGGCATATGAGTTAGCCTTGCCACCCAGCTTATCTAGCGTTCATCTAGTATTCCATGTGTCTATGCTCCGAAAGTACATCGGGGATCCGTCTCATGTATTAGACTTCAGTACCATTCAGCTTGATGGTGATCTATCCTATGATGTGGAGCCTATTGCTATTTTGGGTCGCCAAGTAAGGAAGTTGAGGTCGAAGGAGATTGCATCAGTTAAGGTTCAGTGGAGAGGTCGACCCGTGGAGGAGGCTACTTGGGAGGTTGAGCAGGAGATGCGGAGCAGATGCCCTCAGCTATTTGAGACTTCAGGTATGTTTCTCGAACCGCTCGAGGATGAGCGTTTGCTTAAGATGGGGAGAATGTGACGACCCGGACCGTCGTCACGGTAATTACCACCCCGTTATGTTGTAATTACATAATTCATGCTTTTATATCAGTGTTAGAGTCTATCGGGGAAGTTAGGAGTGAATTGAATTGAAAATGAGGCATATAGCCTTTTTGAAGGAAACTTGAATAAGGAAAGTCAACCCGGAGTTGACTACTTAGTTAGAGAGCTCGGAATCGAATTCTGATGATTCGGTTAGTTCCGGGAGGTGAATTGTGACTTAGGGGAGCGATCGGAATTGAAATTGGAGGCCTGGTGTAGAAATAGGCTTGAATTGGCTAAGGTTGAATTTTGGCGAAATCCGAACGGTAGGTGAGATTTTGATCCGGGGGTCGGAATGGAATTCCGACAGTTGCAGTAGCTCCGTTAGGTGATTTTGGATGTGCCTGCAAAATTTCAGGTCATTCGGACGTCGTTTAGTCGGGTTTTTGATTGATCGTGTAATTCGGAATGCTTTAAGGAATTTAGGCTTGAATTCGATGTGAATTATGGGTTTTGATGTTATTAGACGTGTTTTGAGGATTGGAACAAGTTAGAATAAGGTATTAAGATGTGTTGGTGTGTTTGGATGAGGTTCCGGGGGCCTCGGGGTGTTTTCGGATGGCTAAACGGGAGGAAATTGGAGTTTGGGAGCTGCTGTCATGAATTGCAGCAGCATTTTCGCTCCTGCAGATCGGGAACCGCAGGAGCGGGACCGCAGAAGCGGAGAATTCATCGCAGAAGCGAAAATGGGTTTGGCGAGGAGGTTCCGCAGAAGCGGACGTAAGTCGCAGAAGCGGAAGGCGTGCAACTGGGGGAGATCGCGGAAGCGGAGGGGTATCCGCAGAAGCGGTCGCGCAGATGCGAGGCCCAGCCGCAGAAGCGGGACTGGGCGATTTGGAAGAATCTTGCAGAAGCAACCATTTGGTCACAGGGGCGGCCTCGCAGAGGCGGATTTTTGTCCGCAGAAGCGGAAATCGGGCCTGTGTTAAAAATAACAGAAGGGTTAAAATTTCATAAGTTGCAAAATATGTGGGGCTCGGTTCTTGAAGGCGAATTGGGCGATTTGGGCAAGTTATTGCTGGGAGAACATCGGGTTATCATCGGAGGTGAGTTTTATGGTTCCTTTACGCGTTTTTATCATGAAATCCTCCTTTAATTCACGAAAATTGGATCAAACTGTGGGGAAATTTAGCCTAAGCCAGGGTTTTGGTAAATTTCCGATTTGAGTGGGCAAATGGAGTCCGAATTTGGTAAATTTGATATGCCTAGACTCGTATTGAAACGAGGGTTCCGAATATGTAACTTTTATAATTTTTCGAGAAGCGCACCAAAAGTCGGGTTTTGACAACTTGCGGGTTTTGATATAATTTGGGTTATTTCGAATGAATTGCGTGAAATTAGCATATATTGATGCATTCTCTATGATTTTGAGCAGATTTGGCATCCGAGGAGATTGATTTGCGAGGCAAGCGCAAGGCGGATTGAAGCTTCTACCGGTTCGAGGTGAGTGGTAGTAGTAAATAATGTATTGAGGGTTTGAAACCCCGTACTAGCACTTTACAGTGCTATATTGAGATGTGACACGCATTCTATGACGAGCGTGATGACATTGTGATTGGGGGTTCGGACTTAGTCCTTCCCGACTAATAGTATATTGTGTGTTAGGACTGCTAATGAGATTATAACTGTACAATTGGGCTAATAGCCATGTTTGGGGCCTTGTGCCGATCTGTAGAGCATTAGGGAACCTATAGAGCTAGGTGACCCGTATATCGTGTTGGAAACATTCACTCAGCCGTAGCTCTAGCTGTATAGCATAAAATGAGCCAGTACTAGATGTGTGCATTGAGAGAGATTATCTAGGTGGAATTCCCTGTTCTAGCTGAGTGGGCCTGAAAGGCCAAGTATATATTGGCTGAGACAGGGTCAAGGACCCACTGTGATATATTATATTGGGCCTGAGAGGCCAAGTATATACTGACTGGGATAGGGTCGAGGATCCATTATGGGGTATTATATATATATATTGGATTGGGCTGTACGCCGCAGTAGTATATATATTGGATCGGACTGCACGCCGTAGTAATATACATGTAAAATACATGTAATATACATGTGGGACGGACTACACGCCGTAGTATTATTGCGCTTGGGCTGTAGGAGCCCCTTCAGAGTTTGAGTCTGCACACATTCTCAGTGAGCACTGGTGTACATTATGGGAATCGGGCGGCGCGCCGCAGCAGTATAAATATATATACATATAAATATTGGATCGGACTGCACGCCGCAGTGATACATGTGTGGATCGGGCTGCACGCCGCAGTATAATAGTGCTTGGGCCTAGGGAGCCCCTCCGAAGTCTGTATACACCCCCAGTGAGCGCCGTCGACGTTAAATGGAGCGGGCTGCGCGCCGCAGCGGTATATGTATTGGAGCGGGCTGCACGCCGCAGCATTATACTTAATCATATCCTATTATCTACTTAAATACTTATACATTATAGACATAGGTATGTGTCTTTATATGTTGATATGGTCGTACACCGTAGGGGTACGAGTGAGGGTTGGATCAGTGTAGAATCTTGTAGAGATAAACATGGATTGGAGATTTGAGCATTTCTATAGTGATGACGTACCTGTGAGGGTTGCCTTAGAACTGCTAAGTGATAGCACAGGAGTTCTTACCTTCAGTTGTTATTTATTATTGTTACTCACTGAGTTGAAATATACTCACCCCACTCCCTTGCACTTTCTGTGCAGATCCACAGGTACCCGAGAGCAGTTGAGACATTGTAGCTGCTGATCCTTGTCTACTTTTGCGGAGATTACGAGGTAGCTGCCAGCGTCCGCAGAGCTTGTTTTCTCCTTCTTTATCGTCTTGTTGATTTCCTATTTGCCTAGACTTGATTGTATTAAGATGCTATTCTGTAGAGGCTCAGTCTCGTGACACCACGATATGGTTGGGACCGTATTTTGTATGTTTTACATTTCGTTTATCACCTGATATGATCATTTACTTGTTTAAGTTTAATTTGATTAATAACTGGCTGGTTTAAGGGATAATATGGTCGGGCTTGCCTAGCATTGTGTTGGGCGCCATCACGACCAGGGTTTGGGTCGTGACAAACCCTTACCCATACTCTTTAGTTAAGAAGACCATAAAACATAGTTAACTTTAAGCACTATGTAGCCAAAATTGGTGTCCTAATTCACCGTTAAAATAATTAGGTGGCGACACTCTTTTAATTAATTAAACCCGCATAATTACCCAATATGTTATACTCTAGTTTGACTCGTGTTAAAATGGGGTATAACAGCAGGTTGCAGAGGAAGTGATTTTGTTGGGTGCTTCGTCGAGAGGGTATTTATGTGTTATAAGATTTATCGGGAGGATTATATTTGGGACATAGTCAGAGCGGGTGGCTCTCAATGATGATCCTAGTGAATTCAGGAGTTAAAGTGTGATGCCTATCGATTTCGAGCCTATAGATACGGCTAAGAATCAAGCTTGGAAAATAGCTTATGAGAAGAGGCACAGAATGTTACGGAATGTTATGGCTTGTGATGTAGCAATTGGGAGGCATGAAATGGTTCATGGAATTTGAGACAGCATGGTCTTGTGATTCAATGTTACTCAGGGTGAGTGTGGATGAGTATGTTATATGTTGAATGGAGTTAGTATTGTTTCTAAGGCAAGCAAGGATAAATTGGAAGAAGGTAGATTGATCAGCCATAGTTGATTGGGCATATTGAGGCTAGTGATCAGTTCATTTCGTGTGCTCAAGTTATGTGTATGATCAGTTCATTGATGTTCAGAAGCATTCTTCTGTTATGGCTTGTTAAGTGGAAACGGATTCCGGAAGGGCTATGGTGGCTTGGACCACTACTTATAGATCTGCATATCCTATAGTTATGGGAATTTACCTATGTGTTGCTATAATTCTCGTGAAGTGATTTAAGTGAAAAGTTCTTATGTGATGAAGTGTTGAATATTAATGGTTTCGGAGTTACGATGAGGATCATGTTCTATCGTATGTTGGCACAGTGGGTGCAGTGAGTAGCATGGAAATTCGAAGTGAGGATCGAGGTTGCAGTTCGGTGTGGACAAATATGTCACAAGCTCGGATGAGCAGGAAAGGAGCTTCAGTGTTTAAAGTAAGCTAGGATTGTCTTCAGCGTCACCTGAGATTGGTGTTTTGAAAAGAGGGCTTGTATCATGGTTAATGATTCTTGATCGCTTTTCAACATTAGTGCGGTCGGTGGGTTGGAGGTAAGACCCAATTATTTGTTATGGTAGGTTGTGGGAATGTGTTTCATAGGAAGATTGCATAAATGTGGCACATAGCCACTTAATTGATTAAAGATCTTGACTAAGTTTGAAGAATTGTGATGATATCGTTAAATTGAGAATGGATGCATGGAGGGCACTCGAATTCTGAGTTGTGGATTGTACTTCGGTTATGATGATTGTCCTTGTGTGTTATGAGAAGATGGAAATTATTATGGACCTTGAAAAGTTAATGGATTAGTTTGACATGATCAGGATCGACTTGAGGTTGGTAGACGGATTTAAATGTGAATTTGGGCTCTATATCAGGCCAGTTTTTTTCATTTCAGTAATGTTCTCCTTATGGAGTAGTCAGGGTATTAATTCATTGTCAGATAATCCATGTAGTGATAAATTACACCGTGGGAGTTGTAAGACGGCTTGAGAAATCGCTTATGTGTTGAGGATCTGTGTAGAATGATGTATTATGAGCAAAATGGCTCTTGAGATTCAAATTATATATCGCACCTCAGTAGTGCTTGAGTTTTGTAGCTTGTGGCGCTATATGTTCCCTTAGGGATGGTATTATGCACTTAGCGTGCTTGTGACCAAATTCGATATCTTGTTGTCATGGGCAATTTAGCCCGATATATATCTCCTTATGTGAGTTCTATGTGTAGATCGGTTGGAACGTTGCCATGGGTATATTATTTGGATCGGGTGGCAATAAGGGTGTGCGTTCGAATCGGTTTATCGATAAATCGAATCAATTATTTGTTATCGGTTTATCGATATCGGTTTATCGATTTATCGGTTTCGATTTTGATTTCAAAATTTTCCTTATCGAGTTATCGATTTCGATTTTGATTTTGTCCTCTTCGATTTATCGGTTTATCGATAAACCAATAAGAAATAATAAAAATATTAAAAATATTTTTTTTAGTTTTTATATATTTTTTTTTTTGCCTTATTTTGTAATACCCTTTCCTTTACCCTAAGTCCCTAACCCTATTATTTTATCTACCACATTTAAGGATAATCATATTAAAAGCTCAAGGGAATAAATTTCAAATTAATGGAAAATAAAATTAGTCGTGATGATGTATTTTTTTTATACCGTTGGAGTGTTGGTATCATACA
>JASVEL010007719.1:0-65667 GCA_032618575.1 Nicotiana noctiflora
GTGCATTTATCTCCCACTGGAATGGGAATCCGCTGAAGTAGGCCACCTGGCATCTGGTGCTCATGTTTGACTTGCTGGCAATTCAAACATTTAGTTGCATACTCCACAATGTCTTTCTTCATCCCCCGTCACCGGTAATGAGGCCTCAAGTCACGATACATCTTCGTGGCACCTAGATGAATGGAGTACCTCAAATTGTGGGCCTCCGCTAGAACCCTTTCTCTCTCTTAATCCATTAACATTAGGAACACATACATGGCCCTGAAGCCGTAACACACTATACTCGCCAATAGAAATCTCCTTGGAACCTCCGTAAAGTATCGTCTCTCTGAGAACTGCCAAATGTGGATCATCGAGATGTTGGGCCTTTATCTCCCCCAACAACAAAGACTGAGCAACCACACATGCTAGGACCTGGATGGGCTCTGAAATATGCAATCTCACAAGTCTGTTAGCTAAATACTGAATGTCCAACGCTAATGGTCTCATCTCAGCAGGAATGAATGCCAAGCTACTCGTACTCTCTTCCTTCCTACTCAAGGCATCCACAACCACATTTGCCTTTTCTGGATGATAAAGAATGGTAATGTCGTAATCCTTTAGTAGCTCAAGCCACTTGTGCTGCCTCAAATTAAGATCCTTCTACTTGAACAAATGTTGCAAGCTGCGATGGTCTGTATAAACCTCACATGACACTCCATATAAATAATGCCTCCATATCTTGTGAGCATGAACAATCGGCGCCAACTCTAGATCGTGCACAGGGTAATTTTTCTCATGAACCATAAGCTGACGTGAAGCATATGCAATAACTCGCCCCTCCTGCATTAATACACATCCCAATCCAATGTGAGAAGCATCACAATACACTGTATGCATCCCTGAACCGGAAGGCAATACGAAAACTGGTGTTGTGCTCAAAGTCGTCTAGAGCCTGTGGAAGCTCTCCTCAAATTATCAAACCAACAGAATGGAGCACCCTTTTGGGTTAATCTGGTCATAGGTGATGCAATAGATGAAAAGCCCTGCATAAATTGCCGGTAAATGCTTGCTAGCCTTAAGAAACTCCTAATCTCAGTCACTGAAGCAGGATGTGGACAAATCTGAACTGCCTCATTCTTCTTGGGGTCCACCTTGATACCCTCTCCCGACACTACCTGCACCAATAATTCCGCTGACTTTAGTCAAAACTTGCACTTGGAGAACTTAACATAAAGCTTTTGCTCTCACAAGGTCTGAAGCACTACTCTCAAATGTTGCTCGTGCTCCCCCAGGCTATGCGAGTATATTAAGATGTCGTCAATGAAGACGATAACATAGGAATCAATATTGGTCCTGCACACCTTATTCATCAAGTCCATAAATATCGCTGGAGCATTAGTGAAGCCAAGTGACATCACCAGGAACTCATAGTGTCCATATCTAGTCCTAAATGCGGTCTTCGGAACATTTGAATCCCGAATCTTCAGTTGATGATACCCTGACCTAAGGTCAATCTTAGAGAACACCCTAGCACCCTACAGATGGTCAAACAAATCATTAATACGAGGCAATTGATACATGTTCTTGATGGTGACTTTGTTCTACTGGCGGTAATCAATGCACATCTGCAAAGTCCCATCCTTCTTCTTTACAAACAGCACTAGTGCACCCCAAGGCGATACACTGGGCCTAACAAACCCCTTTGCTAGCAACTTCTCCAACTGCTCCTTCAGCATTTTCAGCTCCATAGGAGCCATAAGATACGGTAGGATAGATATATACTGAGTTCCTAGAGCCAAATTAATATAAAAATCAATATCACGGTCTGGAGGCATGCCCAAAAGATTAGAAGGAAAAATATCAATGAACTTTCGGACTACTGGCACTGAATCAACCATCAGAAACTCTACGGTGGTGCCTTGAACATAAGCTAAGTAGGCCAAACACCCCTTCTCAACCATGCGTTGAGCCTTCGGGAAGGAAATGACCATACTAGGTGTATCTACAGTTGAACCCCTCAACTCCAATCTCGGCAACCCTGGCATCGCTAGAGAAACAATATTGGCATGGCAATCTAGAATGGCGTGATATGGAGATAACCAATCCATTCCCAGAACAGCCTTAAAATTGATCATATCGAGCAACAAGAGATCTGCTCTAGTCTCAAGACCACAGAAAGTAACCACACAAGACCGGTAGACCCGGTTCACAACCATAGAAACACCCACGGGAGTGGACGCATGAAAAAGAACACCCAAAGGCTCATGAGAAATAGCCAGGAAACGAGAAAACCAAGATGATACATATGAATAAGTAGACCCTGGATCAAATAATACCGATGCATCTCTATCGCTGATGGAAATAATACCCGTGATGACGGCATCTGAGGCTAGTGCATCTAGACTATATGGGAGAGCATAGAAACTAGCTGGAGCACCGACTATCTAGCCTCTAATTGACTAAGAAGTAGCTATCTAACCTATCCCTATCTGGCCTCTACCCTAGAATGACCTCTACCAGTCTACTCTCCACCTCTACGCGGCTGGACCGTTAGTGCTGTAGTCGTGGGCTTCAGCCCCTGTTGTACTACCTTGCCCCTAAACCTGGGCAGTATCTCCTCATGTGACCTGCATCCCCGCACTCAAAAATATATGGTACAATGGCCTTCTATCTGGATGGTTGACCCTGAATACTAGAAGGCCCACTAGAAGAAGCCTGAGTAGCCAGCGGGCGATTAGAACTCCTCGGCATAGCACTAAAATAAGGACTGGAAGACTCCGAAGGACCTTGATACCCACTGGATAAACCCTGAATACCTGGCGGGCAATAAGAACTCTCTGGCATGGCATTGAATTAGGAGCACGCTGGAGCACCCCGAGCCGGTGGTGGTGCTAGAGCTAGAGGCCTACTAGGCTGACCCCTCCTAAAGTGACTTCTGCCCCTAGCCGGGGCACCTCTAAACTCTCCCAAGAATTTGGCCCTCTTGTCCTACTGCATATGCTCTCTATCCCACAAACTGTAGCCCTCAATCCAGTGGGCAATCTCAATTACTAGCTAATATTCAGTGCCCATCTCTACCTGACATGCCATACCCGGCCGAATAATGGGATGTAACCCCACAACAACCCGTCGTACTCTCTCTACCTCTGTGGGAAGTATTATGAGTGCATGGCGAGACAATTCAGAGAACCTCGCCTCATAGTAGGTCACTGACATATAACTCTACTCCATATACTCAAACTGATGACGTTGCTCTTCCCTCTCAAAGGGTGGAATGTGCCAATCAAAGAACAACTAAGTGAACTGACCCCAAGTAAGGGGAGGAGCGCCTGCTGGCCTGCTAAGCAAGTAAGACTACAACTGTCTACAAGCGCTGCCCTCCAGCTGAAAAGTAGTAAAGTTGACTCCATATGACTCTAATATCCTCATGTTGTGCAGTTTATCCCTGCATCTGTCAATGAAATCCTTGGCATCCTCATGACGCTCTCCGCCGAAGACTAGACGGTGCAACCTGGTCCATCTGTCTAATAACTTCTACGGATCTTCGTCCACAGCTAGCCTGGGCTAGGGTGCCGCTACAGTAACTCGCTGAACCCCCTTTGCGGGTAGTGCACCCGGAGTATGATAAACTATGGCTGCATGACCTGGAGCATGTGCGGTAGGGGTGTGTGCTCCCCCTCCTTCTTGTGAGGTAGCTGGATCTGTTGGAAATAAACCAGCCTGAGTTAGAGTGTCCATGAACCGAAACATACTACCCATGATCTCCTGAAATCCTGACGCAGTCATGAAATTCACTAGAGTAGGCGCAGCTGTGGGCGCCTCGCCATACTACTCAATAATGGGATCCCACGTAGGGTCTGCTATTGGTTTAACTGGAATAGCTCTAGGAGGGCCTCGTCCCTTACGACGGGCCAGTGCCCTCCCCCGGCCTCTACCTCTACCTCTAGCAATGGGGGGAGCAGCTCCTCCTGGGTCTGGAACATTGGCGGTACGAGTCCTCACCGTTTGTGAGAGAATAGAATAGGAAACTTAGTACACTAACCATCGGACGATGGAGATTGAATAAAGAGTAGTCTTTCCTAACACCATATAGCCCCTCAAACATAAATACAGACGTCTCTGTACAGATCTATAAGACTCTATTAGGTTTGCCTGTAACTTGTGAGACCTACGTGAACATAGTGCTCTGATACCATATTGTCAAGACCTATTTTTCATAATAGGCCGTGATGGCGCCTAACACCATGGTCAGGCCAGCCGAGTGCGGAAGTACAATTAAGTTCTCATTTTAATTTAGCCTAAGACACTGATACCAAAATTTTCAAACTTAAGCATAAAAACTATTTAAGATCATAAAATGCTAAAATAGTAATACAATCCCAAAATAAATGTCTACTACAGTGTGTGTCAGAACCTGGTGTCACAAGCTACGGGCGACCACAAAAGAATAGAATACTATCCTATTGTCTGAATCAGGATAGACAGAAAATCAAAAATACAAGAAAGGACTCCTTCGGCTGTGGATCGGCATAAGAGGGAAGGCAGCTCACCGTAGAAGTCCCAGAGCATGCTCATTGATACGCATTAGGATGATGTCCAGATCCACCTGCCTCAAATCATGTACAATTAAGTACAGAAGTGTAGCATGAGTACATAAACCACATGTACTCAGTAAGTATCCCATGTAATCTCGAAAAAGTAGAGACGAGAGGTCGACTTGATACTTACTAAGGTCAAATAACATAATATAATGAAATGAGATATACAGCATGAAGGATTTCCAATAACACAAGTGTAATAGAAGAATCATATTCATGTTCTTGCCATAAATAAATGTAAGCATATAAATCATGCACAAACATGCCGAGGTCGATGGCCCGCTGCAACTGAAAATAAATTGTGTACTACTGAGGGGCGATCGGCACGAACCATATATGCATCTATTATCACTGAGGCGATCGGACTGATCCATAATCATCAACAAAATATCAAGAAAATCACATAAGTCTCAATTACATACAAGGGAATTCCTACCAAGGCTCAAACTCATACGTTCACTTTTCATTTCCTCGAGTCTCTAGCAAATCAAAATAATCATATTGGCAATTTAAAATAAGAGATATTCTCCAATTTGACATGACGTAGGTCCTAAACTACCCGAACAATTATCATATAGTAGATACGCACGTACTTCCGTCACCTAGTACGTACGTAGCCCCTGTATTTAACAACAATTACTCATTTAAAATCCTATGGGGACAATTCCCTCTTACAAGGTTAGAAAGGAGATTCACCTCGCTCCAAAGTGCACTCCCAATGTCCAAGAACGAGCCCAAGTCCTTAATTAGAAGCCGGACAATACTAAACTAATCAAATGAAGTAAGAACTAGTAAATAAAGACTTAAAAGGTTGTATTCTAGCTATTTAAGCAATTTCTTAACCATCAACACAAGTTTCCTAAATTTTGACACCGAGCCCACGTGCCCGGATTCCGAGAATTTTTTAAGGAAGTTGTTCTTTATCACCTAAGGATCACAAATATATTATTTCTAAATCATTATATGGAAAATTATGTGATGAAACCTCAGTTTTTATTAAACCCTAGGTCTAGCTCAAATCCCTTGATTTTACCTTATTTTTAGTGTTAAATCTACCTAATATTTATATATTTGAACTAAAGATGAGTGGGGATTACTTACCTTGAAATTATATGTGGAAACTCTCTCTTTGAAATCCCCAAAATCGCCCAAATGTGTAGTGTAAAGTGAGATAAATGAGTTTGGGTTCGTATTAATGAACCCTTCTGCCCCCAGTGACTTCCGCTTCTGCGGAAGGAATACCGCTTTTACGGGTTCCGCTTCTACGGGCATGGGTCACTTCTATGGATATGTCCAAGGGGTCCTGGGCTGCTTCTGTGGTCATAACCTTGCTTCTGCAAATTCGCCTAAGTAGAGTGCCCACCGTTTCTCCGATTCAAGGCCTGGGCAGATGGACCGCTTCTGCTGTCAGGGGTCCGCTCTTTCGATTTCTCCTGGGCCTGGCCCCTTCCACTCCTGCGATAAAATGACCGCTTCTACGGTCTCACTTCTGCGGTCCAAGTGCCACAGAAGTGATTATGACAAAAGCAGCGGATGAGTTTTTCCTAAGTTTTCAACTTCAACTCGACCATTTGATGCTCGAAGCTCCCGAGCCCCACCCGAACATACCGACAAGTCTGAAATCATGAGGCGTATCAAACCCTCGAAATGCTTAAAATGATGCTAAATCAAATAATCAACCCTAAAACCAAATGATTCAAATCATTGATCCTTCAAGTTCTAAATTTCCTCCTAATGGGTCAAAATGCCCTTAAACCACTCGGATTGACACCAAATATTACTGGTACGTAATTGATATTTCAGACTTGTACCAAGTTTCGGAATCAAAATCTGAACCCGATACCTAGGAAAAGAGTAAATACTTAGTTTGTTTAAACCTTAGAAACTAAAACTTAACAATTTTATATAAACATTCATTACTCGGGCTAGGGAGCTCGGAATTCGATTCGGGGCATACGCTCAGGTCCCATATTTTCCCACGGACCCCCAGAAATTTTCAAATCATGATTTTGGGTCCGTTTCCCCAAAATGTTGATCGAAGTCAAACTTGGCCTTTTTAAAGAAACTTAAATAAGCAACTAGACTTATTCTTGCTTGAAATTCTTTTAACTTCCGAACCACCCGTCCCCACGAGTCATAAATTAGCTAAAGCGAGTGTATAAATTATTATTTAATGGAATGGGGTTTGAAAATGCAAAATGATCAGTCGGGTCGTTACAGGCTTTGTGCCAATTACTTGAATCCTTCACGGATTGCTATCACTGTTTTCACATTATTTGACATGTTAATTAATCTCAGTCCTAAGTGTAAATACTATTTATGAAATGCTCAACAATCTTTCTAAGATTTGAAGGCTTAAACACTATTTTATTGACATTCTGAGCTGAGAACCTATTATTTTGATATTGCCCGAGAGGCTTATGTAAATATCTGGACTGAGCATGGGTCGAGTTGCGCGTCGCGGTGATATTATATTGATATTCAAGAAGAGAGCCTGGTTGGTGCCATGAGATGGCTTAATTATTTGTGCTTGGGCTATAGGAGCCCCTACAGAGTATATACACACCCCTAGTAAGCGCCATCAACATTAAATAGATCGGGCTGCACGCCACAGTGAGTACTAGAGTGTATCGTTCTATCTGTTGCATTGCATTCATGCATTTGTCACATACCAGGGTTACCTGTCATAGTATTTTTTGTACTCTTATTTCATCAGCTTGTCGCTTTACTATTAAATTTTTTGGACTTCCAGTTATAGTTTACTTTGTATCATTCCATGATTTCGTATTCTCAGCCATCATTTATGTTTATTACTCACTAGGTCATAATACTCACATTACTCCATGCACCTTGCGTGCAGATCCAAGTACCCCACAGGCTGAGTGAGGATTTGTTTAGAAGAGCAATAGTATCTATGAGTATCGAGGTAGCTACAAGGCGTTCGCAGCCTTGATCTCTCCCTTTTATCTCTATCTTTTATTCCTCATTTCTTAGACAGACTTGTAGTAGGTTGACATTCAATATTAGAGGCTCATATTCATGTCACCGGATCCTATTTGGGGACTATATTGCAGTATTTTGTTAAACATCCATATATTTCATTGTTATTTCTAGACTTATGATAAAATGGCTTAGTAATTATTCCATGTGCTTTGCATCTATGATCCGTTTGGCTGGGAAATGTTGTTAAAAGATCGGACTTGCCTAGTAGTGTGTTCGGCGCCATCATGACTGGGGTTGGGGTTGTGACAATGGCACTCTAAAGGTTTATTTATACGTAATAAGTTATTGGATGTAAAATACACATTCAATATTAGCTAGTTTTAGACCTTAAATCGTTACTTAATTATATTTTTTCCTATAAACTATATGACCTAGCCGTTTATTCCAATAGCTCTAAAAGAAAAATGCACATTTTTAATTAGTGTTAATTTGATGATTGTTTGAGGAATTATAGTAAAAATATATAACAATTTTGATCATGTTAGATTTAATACTATGTGACAAAAATATCTACAATATTAGTAAGCTTATTCCAAAGGATATGCCCTTCAAATTAATATAAAATATATGTGCTCAATTGTTTTACGTGTGAATAAGTTTTTGGAAGAAATTTCTTAAAGTTTGACTTGAAGTGCATTTTAGTGTTACCGATATCCATTTGGGATTTTGAGTGTGGGAATAGCTCTGTATGGTAATTCTGGTGTTGGGAGCGCGATCGAAAGTTAATTTAGAGGTCCGTAGCTCATTTTGGACCCATTTGGCTAAAGATATAAATTTGAATATTTTTGAGAAGTTTGACCAGAGGTGGACTTTTGACATCGGGGTCGAAATCCAATTTTGAATGTTGAAGTAGGTCCGTAATGTCAAATATGACTTGTGGGTAAAGTTTGAGGTCAATCGGACGTGATTTAATATGTTTCGGCATCGGATGTGAAAGTTAGAAATTTCAAAGTTCATAAAGATGACTTTTGGTGCGATTCATGATTTTGACGTGGTTTGATGTGATTCGAAGCCTCGACTAAGTCTGTGATATTTTTCCAGACTTGTTGGCATGTTTGGACAGGATCCCGAGGGGCTCGGGTGAGTTTCGGACCATTTCTAGGCCATTTATAACTGCTGGTTTTTTGCAACAGCAGTGTTCTATGCGATCGTGGGGAATTGGTCACGATCGGGATAAGTAAAACGTGAGAGACGGGCCAGTGATTCGCGATCGCGTAGAGTAAATATGCCGGTGCACTGACTCGACTTCAGAGGCTCATATCTCACAATATATAAGGAACTTTTAGATGATGTAAAAATTGAAGTTGTATCCCTTTGTGTCCAGTTTCTATAAAAGTAAACCAATCATGATTTGGATTTGTGTACAAAGAGATATGACGGTTACACTACAGGATGTCTAGGACGATGAAGAAGAAATTGTGTCGCACCTGGGATGAATTACAGATTATATCTAGAAATCTATAAGGAATAAGGAAATGACAAACACAGGAAAGTAGTATATCTTTGCGTCTAGTTTTCAAAACATTTAACCATTTGTCATTTGGAGTTGTGTGCAAAGTGTTATGACTATTCTACTAGTGGCTATCCAAAAGGCTGGGAAATTGTTCTCCGATATCGCGAAGCTCTTTCGGCGATCGCAAAGAGTAAAATTTTGGCTGAAAATTATTCTTCGCGATCGCGAGGCATTTCCGCGATCACGATGACTAAATACTTGGGCGGAATGGTATTTTAGCGGGTTTAGCTTATTTTTATTCATTTTCTTCAAATAATGGACGATTTTTTGAGAGCTTCAAGAAGGGATTTCATCATTTATTTTAAGGTAAGTTACTCCTACTCATTTCCAAGTTAAATACAAGATTATATCATGGAATTAGACATGAAAATTGTCGGAAAATTGGGATTTTTGGAAGAAAATCTAGAAACTTGATAAATTGGATTTTACCACGAATTTGAGCATGGAATTAGGAGTAAATTATATATTTGAGCTAGTGAAGCTACGAGTAGAGTATATCTTCGAGAAATTTTAGAATCCGGGGGCCTGAGGGCATTTTGGTCATATCACTAAGCAAAGTTGGGAATTTGTATAATTTGAATTGCTAACAAGTATTTGAGTATATTCTCATTAGTTTGCTGAGTTTCAAAGAATTTTGCAACGATTCGAATCGTCGGGAAGGCTTGGAGGCTGTTTATGGAATTTCGGGGCGAGGTGAGTCTCCTTTCTAATTTTGTAAGAAAGGATTGTCCCCATAGGTGAAATAATTAATTATGTGATCCTATATTTGGCACGAGGTAATGAGAGTCCGTGCATAGCTACTATTATGATATTGTCCAGGTAGATAGGACCCAAAGGTATGTTATACTTGGATTATTTGTGAACCCATGGATAGCCTGAATTGCTTAAATCACATAGAATTAGTAAGTTAATTTCTAAAAGGATTAAACTTCATTTCTTAATGTTTGTTAAAGGTGAATTGGTATTATTTGGAAAATTATTCCCCGATAAATTCTTAATAGGCTACATGAGCATGTATTTTATATGTACATGCATCGCATGCATGATTCGCAAGCAAGGTATATGTTTATTTATTGAACGGGACGAACGCTTCGCCAGATTAAATAGATGCATCTATGTTTGGTCCGTTCGACCCTTGGCAGTGCATAATTTATATTCCTACTGGATCAGGTTGTCACCTCGATGTGATTTGCGCATGTTATTTGTCGTTTGAGTATTTTATATGTGAAGTTGGCCCTTCGTGGATTGATATAAATTGATAAGATAATAAAGAATAAACCTTGAAAGTCCTTGATTATATGTTGAATGTGTTTACCTGTTTTCTGGCTTCGAGAATTAGAACTACTATATGAATCCATGATTTTCCTCACATTTCTAGGATATTGTTAATCGACCTCTAGTAAGTGTCAAAGTTGACCATCTCGTCTCTACTTCTTCAAGATTAGACGGGATACTCTTGAGTACACATTGATTTTGTACTCATACTACACTTATGTGCTTTTTTGTTGCACGGGTATAAGTAACTCTAGTGGCCTACTGGGCGTAGCAGCGCGAATGATTATGGGACTAGGTGAGCTACATTGTTCGAGGCGACCCGCAGCTAGTGTAGTTCCTTTCAGAATTTTTTATTTATTCCTTGTCCACTATATTTCGAACAGAAGTTGTATTTTGTTTTCCTTATCAGTATTTGCTCATGCACTTGTAACGCCGGGATTTGGGATGTTTTTTTTGAAAGATTTGTATTAATTGTTTATTATTTAATTTGAATTTGACCTCTTTATTTATGAAAAATGAAAGGAAAAATCCTAGATTTCAATGTATTAAAAAGAGAATTCAATTGATAATTTAGTTTGCTTGCCTGATAGTGGTGTCCCGGGCCACCACGACCCTTAGTGTATTTTGGGTTGTGACAACATGGTATCAGAGCACTGGGTTCCTAGGGTCTCACGATTCATGAGCAAGTCTAGTAAAGTCTCGTGGATCGGTAATGAGATGTATATACTTATCCTCGGGAGGCTGCAGGGCTGTTAGGAGTACTTCCCTTCTTGATTTCTCATTGTGCGGTTTGATTTATGTGAGGCTTATGCCTTTGTTTCCTTCCTACTCAATCTTACACGACGTAAAGCGCTTGCTAGTCATTGAGAATTGAAGAAATGTAATGATATTTTGAATATGGTGCGGTATGTTTATCCCGGTATAGTCGTCTGATCTATTTTCACTGCTTTATGGAAGGATATTTTATTATTTTAGCCTAGTAACGATACTTCTGAGGGCTCTAAGGCTAGTCACAAGTTGCCATGATGCTTATGAATGATTATTCTGCAGTAGTGATATGATGGTAGGATGTTGCCCACATGTCGGGCTAGTGAATGACTTGAAAGGAGGTTTATTTAGTGCATGATATAGGGATTTGGTATTTTATTCCTCGTAAAGGAAGGAAAATCGGACTAAGAATGTGCAGATTTATGATTATGGGTTGACGAGGCTTGGTATTGGCAAGCATAGTGGAGCTTTCTTCTATGATGGGTGTCGTTGTCCTAATTGATCATACTAAGTTTGTTGGTGTTATGATCTGCTACAATTCACCTTAGGGGCAAGAAATTGTGCAATAGTATTGAAGAGGCGACTGCTAGATATCGCAGGGTTCGATGGTTCAAGATTGAACCAGTATTTCTAATGTTGACGGTTCGATAAAGATGACCTTCGGAAAGGTTTAAATTAGCGAAAATTGTGGGTTCAGGTGCCATGAAGATAGATTTTTTTTAAGATAGCAAGCGAGCAACAAAGTATAAGGAAGGACATGTGAGAAGTATCAGGCGGTGGTTAAATTTTCCGGAAGGGCGAGTATAAAAGGACAAAGGCTGAGTAATCGATTAAAGGGATGAGTTTCGCCAAAGTGGGAAAGCGGTGGAGTCGCATATGTGCTTTGTACTGGGATGACCACCTACTTTAAGGAGAGTTTGGAATGATTTGGGATTTTAGTGGCTAGTGATTGAAGCCTACAAAATTAACTAGAAGTATGGGCTATTATGCGCCAGGAGATTTTATATAATGGGATGGAGCTTCTTGAACGAAGAAGGATACAACATAACTTTTAATTGGGAGAATATTTTCGCATATTTAATTGATGTCCACGAGGGGTAATGGACTTGTGCAGCTGGAGAGTGAGCTCGGACTCAGGATGGTTTATTGATGTCTTCGTGATAGTACCTCATGCAGTAGCATTGGAAGATACCGGGGATTGAATGCTACAGGTGGGTTATTCTTGTGAGCAAGTTAGCGGTCGCGTGGTTGGCGAGGCTTCTGCGAATAATTCTATTGGTTATACAGCGAAGGATCAGTCGTGTGAATGTTGCTAGTGATTCAGAGTATAAAAATTGGGTTTCTACAGTAAGATATAGAGAATTTTGGCGATTGATTGTGTAAGGCTATGTCAATAAGAGATAGAAAATTTCGATGAGTTCCATATTATGAACAATGGCTTCATTCTAAGTGGAAGAGTCCCATCGCTTATGATTGGGTTGCATGGTTAGCTACTTGCGAGGTTTCTGGGTATTAGCATATTGATGGGTTATTCCAGCTACAGGAAAATACCATAAGTGGTAAAATGAGTAGATGAGTTGTTGGGGCATGCTATGGTTGGCCTTATTGGCTCATGTTCGAACTTGGGAAGAGATTCATGATTTATGCCTTGTATAGATGCAGGTGTTGACATCCAATTTTGCCCCTCCTTTCTTCCGAGTTTCTTATACCATAATTCCTTACATAGATGTTCGTTTACTTTATTACTATTGAAAACTAATATCCTATTCATTTAAACTATTACTTTAATATCATTATGTGACGACCCGGCCCGTCATCACGGGAATTACCATCCCGTTATGTTGAAAATACATGTTTTATGATTTTATATCAGTGTTAGAGTCTATCGGGTGAGTTAGGAGTGAATTGGATTGAAAATGAGGCATTTAGCCTTTTTGAAGGAAATTTGAATAAGGAAAGTCAACCCGGAGTTGACTATTTAGCTAGAGGGCTCGGAATCGGATTCTGATCATTCGGTTAGTTCCGGGAGGTGATTTGTGACTTAGAGGAGCGATCGGAATTGAATTTGGAGGCCCGGTGTAGAAATAGGCTTGAATTGGCTAAGGTTGATTTTTGGCGAAATCCGAACGGTAGGTGAGATTTTGATCCGGGGGTCGGAATGGAATTCCGACAGTTGCAGTAGCTCCGTTAGGTGATTTTGGATGTGCCTGCAAAATTTCGGGTCATTCGGACGTTGTTTAGTCGGGTTTTTGATTGATTGTGTAATTCGGAATGTTTGAAGGAATTTAGGCTTGAATCCATGCGTAATTGGTGATTTTAATGTTTAGGATGGTGTTTTTACGATTTGAACAAGTTCGTATCGTGTTTTGGGGTATGTTGGTGGTTTTCGTTGGGGTCCCGGGGGCCTCGGGGTGTTTTCGGATAGCCAAACGAGAGAAAATATGGAAAATTGCAGAACTGGTGCATTGCTTCTGTTGTTTTCGCTCCTGCGGAAATGGGAGCGCAGGAGCGAGTCCGCAGGAGCGGACAAGAAGGCGCAGAAGCGGGCTAGACCGCTGAAGCGGAGCCTGGTCCGCAGGAGCGGCTTCGCTGAAGCGAGTGGGCGATCGCAGAAGCGGTCCTGAGGCGCGATGGGGAGGTCCGCAGAAGCGGGTGATTGATCGCGGAGGCGAGTCCGCTGAAGCGGACTCTTGGTCGCAGAAGCGGATCATTCCGCAGAAGCGGACTAATTTCCGCAGAAGCGGATGCGCAGGGGCGGTCCTTGGATCGCTGGTGCGGAAATGGCCAAAAGGGCCTGGGTTCGCAGAAGCGACCAAAAGGTCGCAGAAGCGGTTCCGCAGGGGCGGAATTTTATTCGCAGAAGCGAAAATAGCTGTGAGTTAAGTGTATCAGAAGTTAGAAAAATTTCGGAAACATTTCACACATTTGGGTCTCGGCTTTAGAGGCGATTTGGGCGATTTTGAAGAGAAACTCAAGGGAAATCATCAGGTAATCAACTATGGACTTAAACTATGATTAGTATTGGTAATATTATGCAATTATATCATGAAAATGGAAGAATTTGGGGTAATTTATGGAGGATTTAGCCCTAGGCTTGAACTTTAGAAAATCAAGGTTTTGAATGGCCAAATGGAGTCCGAATTTGGTAAAATTGATATGCTTAGACTCGTATCGAGATGAGGGTTCCGAATATGTGACTTTTGTAATTTTTCGGCAAGCGTACCAAAAGTCGGGTTTTGACAACTTTGGGAATTTTGATGTAAATTGAGTTATATTGATTGGGTGTCGTCCCATTAGCCTAATTTGTTGTATGTCTACTGTATTTGATCAGATTCTACGCGTGCGGAGCTTGATTCTCGTGGCAAGGGCATTGCGGAGTAGTCGTCGCGCCGTATTGAGGTGAGTAATAGATGTGGGTGATGACCAGCGGGTTCGAAACCCCGGTATACCACTTTGTGACGTTGTATAGCGGCGAGACACGCACACTCTTGAGAGTGCGGGGTCGATCATGAACCGGAGACTATATATTAGTCCGACCTGTTGATACTGTATTATTGGCTATTCTCGAGCCGTTGAACCCCCTTCTTGGGCGGTTGAGTATACTTGTGGGCCCTGAGCCAGTTATTGGATCCCGCGAGGATCGTTATCATTGTCTTATCATATAGACATGCTAGTTTACTACTAGTCCGTCGCTATTTCTGTTATTATGCTAATTCCAATCTCTGGAACTTGATATTACTGTTTTCCAACTGAAAAATGATAAAAAGAGTTTTCAAAAACTACTTTTGAGCCTGCGAGGTTGTATCTGCATATTAGCTGACTAGTAGTGGATCGGGCTGCACGCCGCAGCGAGATATATGTTGGATCGGACTGCACGCCGCAGGAATATCTCTATGAGATGTGCTTGGGCTGTAGGAGCCGCTCCGAAGTCTGAACCCCCACAGTGAGCACGGGTACCCAAAATTGGAGTCGGGCTACGCGCCGTAGCGGTCATATCATGCATTGCATTGCATTTAGCTACATCTGCTAGCTATTATGCTATTTATTGGTATTTGTTGGTACAGATACAGTGAATATTGATTCTATGACAGGGTGGCTGATTATAGTTTTACATAGTGCTTTATTGCGGATTTCTTATCTGCGCTGTCTTACCCTTGTTTATTACCACTGAGTCTGGCAGTACTCATTTTACTCCCTGCACCTTGTGTGCAGATCCAGGTACCTCTCAGCAGTGATCCAGTAGCTGTGCGAGGCGACGTCTGTGGGATATACGAGGTAGCTGCAGAGTCCGCAGGACCCGATATTCCTTCCTATTGTCTTTTGATTTTGTATTGACATTTCTTTCCGCACTTGGTATTTCTTTTGTAAACCTTTATACACTTACGTTCAGTAGAGGCTCATGACTCTTGACCCTTCGGTCTATGGGAGTTAGTATATTTTGGGACTTGGTCTCCCCACTGTTGGTATAAGTATTACTATTGTTTCATATTTTGAAATGCTTAAATGGGTTAAAAAGAGCTTCTAGCTCCGTTGTTGATATTGATTGGTCAGGCTGGCTTAGCAATGTGCTGGGCGCCATCACGACCGGATTTGGGGTCGTGACACATACCTATCAGAGCCTAGGTTTACTAGGCCTCATGAGTCTTGAGCCGGTTAGTAGAGTCTTGTGGATCGGTACGGGGACGCCTGTACTTATCCTCGGGAGGCTGCGAACCATTAGGAAAACTTCACTTTTCTTGAACTCTGTCGTGCGATCTTGTTGTTCTGAGAACCGAACTTCTATATTCTATTCTCTCGCAGATGGCGAGAACGCGAGCATCGGGACGAGGTGGACGACCTCCATTGCCACTTGTTAGAGGTCGTGGGCGCGGTCGTGCTAGAGGTAGAGGTAGGGCAGCTGAGGCAGTGCCAGCTGACCCGCCTGTTGTACCAGTTCAGGAGCAGCCCCCAGTGGTTGATGCCGCCAGCAGCCCCAGTTCAGGGCCAGACTGTATCTATTGTTATTCCTGATCTTCAGGAGACTCTTGCTCAGATATTATCAGTGTGTTCTGGTTTGGCTCCGGTAGTTTCAGCTACCGCTATTGTAGCGACATCTCGGTCAGGGGGTGTTCAGCAGACCCCTGCAGCTCGCACACCTGAGCAGGTTGTTCAGGGACTTCAGACGCCAGAGGCGGTCCCCGCTCAAGTGGTTGCACCGGTTATTCCTCCAGCTGCACCAGCTCCAGCTCTAGAGCATATGGTTCAGGTTATGCCCGACGACGAGCAGCGTCGTCTTGAGAGATTTGGTAGACTTCAGCCACCCCATTTCAGTGGCGTTGAGGGCGAGGATGCCCAGGGTTTCTTGGATAAGTGTCAGAAAATGCTGTGTACGGCTGGTATTCTTGAGTCCAGCGGAGTTTCATTTACTACATTTCAGTTCACTGGTCCCGCATTTGATTGGTGGGAGGAGTTTGAGAGGCGTAAGCCTGCAAGAGCGGCACCTCTCACATGGAAGCAGTTCTCTACTCTCTTTCTAGAGAAATATGTACCTCAGTCTCGTCGCGGAGGAGCTACGTCGCCAGTTCGAGTGGTTGATTCAGGGCGACATGTCTGTGACCCAGTATGAGCTTAGATTCACTCGGTTGGCTAGGCATGCCACATGGATGATCCCCACTGATAGGGAGAGGATCAGGAGGTTCATTGATGGCCTCAGCTACTCTATCCGTATTCTTATGACCAGCGAGCGAGTTCTGTCATCATCGTTTGAGGAGGTTGCTGATATGGCACGCTCCATTGAGGCGGATCGTCGCCGAGAGAGATGAGCGGGAGGCCGAGAGGCCTTGTGGTTCCAGGTAGTTTCGGTGGTGCTCCGTCCGGAGAGCATTCCCAGAGCAGAGGTCGCTCGTCTAGACCTGCTCATTCAGGCCGCCACGAACGGAGCGAGAGGTTCTTATGGTCATGGTCGACGGGGGTTTCGAGCGGGGTCAATCATCACGTAGTGCCCTCCCGGCCTAGAGTGCAACACCTACTTCTCCGGCGCCCAGGTGCGTGTTATGAGTGTGGTGAGTTTGGCCACGTGAGGAGACAGTGCCCTCGACTACGTAGGGGCAGGACTCAGCAGAGGGATCAGGCCCTCCTCTTCGGGGACCATCTCGGTCTAGTAGAGGTGGAGGTCGGTCTTCTCGTGGTCGCCCCAGGGGAGAGGAGAGATCCGGTGGAGGCCGGGCGTGATTCTATGCACTTCCCGACAGGCGTGATGCGGTTGCCTCCGATGAAGTGATTACGGGTATCATTTCCGTCTGTCACGGAGATGCCTGCGTTCTATTTGATCCGGGATCCACATATTCTTACGTGTCCTCTTATTTTGCACATTATTTGGGTGCGACTCGTGGTAGTCTTGATTTGCCTGTTCATGTATCCACCCCCGTGGGTGATACGATCGTTGTGGATCATGTCTATAGATCTTGTGTTATATCTATTGGGGGTCTGGAGACCCAGGCAGATTTGTTATTGTTGGGGATGGTGGACTTTGATGTTATATTGGGTATGGACTGGTTGTCTCCGTACCATGCTATATTGGACTGTCATGCTAAGATAGTTACGTTGGCCATTCCTGGTATTTCTCAGATTGAGTGGCGGGGTTCGACCGATTTCGTCCCTAGCCGTGTTATTTCGTTCCTAAAAGCTCGGAAGATGGTTGAAAAAGGGTGTTTATCGTATTTAGCTTTTGTGAGAGATGTGGGAGCTGAGTCTCCTAGCATTGATTCTGTACCTGTTGTGAGGGACTTTCCAGATGTATTTCCCTCAGACCTGCCGGGCATGCCGCCGGACAGGGATGTTGATTTTGGCATTGACTTGGTGCCGGGCACTCAGCCTATATCCATTCCTCCTTATCGAACGGCACCAGCCGAGTTGAAAGAACTGAAAGAGCAACTTCAAGAACTTCTGGATAAGGGTTTCATCCGTCCTAGTGTGTCCCCGTGGGGTGCGCCGGTATTATTTGTTAAAAAGAAAGATGGTTCCATGCGAATGTGTATTGATTATAGGAAATTGAACAAAGCGACGGTGAAGAACAAGTACCCTCTACCGCGCATAGATGATTTGTTTGATCGGTTACAGGGTGTGAGGGTGTTTTCTAAGATCGATCTTCGTTCAGGCTATCATCAGCTGAAGATCAGGGACTCGGATATTATGAAGACTGCATTCAGGACCCGATATGGTCATTATGAGTTCCTTGTGATGTCGTTTGGGCTGACCAACGCCCCAGCAGCATTTATGCATCTGATGAACAGTGTGTTCAAGCCTTATTTGGATTCATTTGTGATTGTGTTCATTGATGACATTCTAGTCTACTCCCGTAGTCAGGAGGAGCATGCTCAGCATTTGAGTATTGTGTTGCAGAGATTGAGGGAGGAGAAGCTATATGCTAAATTCTCCAAGTGTGAGTTTTGGCTCGAGTCCGTAGCATTTATGGGACATGTGGTGTCTCGTGATGGTATTCAGGTTGATCAAGAAAAAGATAGAGGCGGTGCAGAGTTGGCCTAGACCGTCCTCAGCTACAGAGATCGGGAGTTTTCTTGGCTTGGCGGGGTATTATCGCCGGTTTGTTCAGGGATTTTCATCCATTGCTTCTTCATTGACTAAATTGACCCAGAAGGGTGCACCATTCGTGTGGTCGGATGAGTGCGAGGGGAGCTTTCAGAAGCTCAAGACAGCTTTGACCACAGCTCCAGTGTTAGTATTGCCATCAGCTTCAGGTTCATATACCGTTTATTGTGATGCCTCGAGAGTGGGGATAGATTGTGTGTTGATGCAGGAAGGAAAGGTAATTGCTTATGCTTCTCGGCAGTTGAAGCCGCATGAGAAGAACTATCCTGTTCATGACTTGGAGCTAGCCGCCATTGTTCATGCCTTGAAGATTTGGAGGCACTATTTGTATGGTGTGTCTTGTGAGGTGTATACCGACCATCGTAGTCTCCAGCACTTGTTCAAACAGAAAGACCTTAATTTGAGACAGTGGAGATGGCTTGAGTTGTTGAAGGATTATGACATTACTATATTATATCATCCGAGGAAGGCCAATGTGGTGGCCGATGCTTTGAGCCGGAAGGCGGTCAGTATGGGGAGCTTGGCATATATTCCAGCCGAGGAGAGGCCATTTGCTTATGATGTTCAGGTGCTAGCCAATCGGCTAGTGAGGTTAGATATTTCGGAGCCCAGCAGGGTATTGGCTTGTGTTGTATCTCGGTCATCTCTATATGATCGTATTCGTGAGCGCCAGTATGATGATCCACATTTAGCTGTCCTGAGGGACAGAGTTCAGCATGATGATGCTAGAGATGTCACCATTGATAGTGACGGCGTATTGAGGATGCAGGGCCGGATATGCGTGCCCAATGTTGATGGCCTTCATAAGTTGATTCTGGAGAAGGCCCATAGCTCGCGGTATTCTATCCATCCAGGAGCCGCGAAGATGTATCAAGATTTGAAACAGCATTATTGGTGGAGAAAGATGAAGATGGACATTGTTTGCGTATGTCGCTCGGTGTCTGAATTGTCAGCAGGTGAAATATGAGCACCAGAGGCCTGGTGGTGTATTCCAGAGAATTGAGATCCCCGAGTGGAAATGGGAGAGGATCACTATGGACTTTGTTACTGGACTCCCTCGGACGGCGAGGAAGTTTGATTCTGTATGGGTGATTGTGGATAGACTGACCAAGTCAGCTCACTTCATTCCAGTTAGTACTACCTACTCATCGGAGCGGCTGGCAGCGATCTTTATTCGAGAGATTGTTCGGTTGCATGGAGTTCCGGTGTCTATCATATCCGACAGGGGTACTCAGTTCACTTCTCAGTTTTGGAGAGCATTTCAGTGAGAGATGGGTACACGGGTTGAGTTGAGTACAGCATTTCACCCCCAGACAGACGGACAGTCTGAGCGCACTATTCAGATCGTGGAGGACATGTTGCGAGCATGCATGATTGACTTTGGTGGTTCGTGGGATGAGTTCTTGACACTTGCTGAGTTTGCCTAAAACAACAGTTATCGGTCGAGTATTCGGATGGCCCCGTATGAGGCATTGTATGGCAGACGGTGTAGATCCCCCGTGAGATGGTTTGAGCCTGGTGAGGTTAGATTGATAGGGACCGAGTTAGTCCAGGATGCTCTGGATAGAGCAAAGTTGATCCAGGAGAGACTTCGTACAGCACAGTCTCGTCAGAAGAGTTATGCGGACCGTAGAGTTCGAGAGTTGTCTTTCATGGTTGGTGACAGAGTATTGTTGAAGGTTTCACCTATGAAGGGTGTCATGAGGTTTGGGAAGAAAGGAAAGTTGAGTCCCAGGTACATTGGTCCTTTTGAGATACTTAGGAGAGTTGGAGAGATGGCATATGAGTTGGCCTTGCCGCCCAGCTTATCCAGCGTTCATCCAGTATTCCATGTGTCTATGCTCCGGAAGTACATTGGAGATCCGTCTCATGTATTAGACTTTAGCACCATTCAGCTTGATGGTGATCTAACCTATGATGTGGAGCCTATTGCTATTTTGGGACGTCAGGTGAGAAAATTGAGGTCTAAGGAGATTGCATCAGTTAAGGTTCAGTGGAGAGGTCGACCCGTGGAGGAGGCCACTTGGGAGGTCGAGCGGGAGATGTGGAGCAGATATCCTCACTTGTTTAAGACTTCAGGTATGTTTCTTGACCCGCTCGAGGACGAGCATTTGCTTAAGAGGGGGAGAATGTGACGACCCGGCCCGTCGTCATGGGAATTACCATCCCGTTATGTTGAAAATACATGTTTTATGATTTTATATCAGTGTTAGAGTCTATCGGGTGAGTTAGGAGTGAATTGGATTGAAAATGAGGCATTTAGCCTTTTTGAAGGAAACTTGAATAAGGAAAGTCAACCAGGAGTTGACTATTTAGCTAGAGGGCTCGGAATCGGATTCTGATGATTCGGTTAGTTCCGGGAGGTGATTTGTGACTTAGGGGAGCGATCGGAATTGAATTTGGAGGCCCGGTGTAGAAATAGGCTTGAATTGGCTAAGGTTGATTTTTGGCGAAATCCGAATGGTAGGTGAGATTTTGATCCGGGGGTCGGAATGGAATTCTGATAGTTGCAGTAGCTCCGTTAGGTGATTTTGGATGTGCCTGCAAAATTTCAGATCATTCGGACGTTGTTTAGTCGGGTTTTTGATTGATTGTGTAATTCGGAATGTTTGAAGGAATTTAGGCTTGAATCCGTGCGTAATTGGTGATTTTAATGTTTAGGATGGTGTTTTTATGATTTGAACAAGTTCGTATCGTGTTTTGGGGTATGTTGGTGGTTTTCGTTGGGGTCCCGGGGGCCTCGGGTGTTTTCGGATAGCCAAACGAGAGAAAATATGGAAAATTGCAGAACTGGTGCACTGCTTCTGTTGTTTTCGCTCCTGCGGAAATGGGAGCGCAGGAGCGAGTCCGCAGAAGCGGACAAGAAGGCGCAGAAGCGGGTTAGACCGCTGAAGCGGAGCCTGGTCCGCAGGAGCGGCTTCGCTGGAGCGAGTGGGCGATCGCAGAAGCGGTCCTGAGGCGCGATGGGGAGGTCCGCAGAAGCGGGTGATTGATCGCGGAGGCGAGTCCGCTGAAGCGGACTCTTGGTCGCAGAAGCGGATCATTCCGCAGAAGTGGACTAGTTTCCGCAGAAGCGGATGCGCAGGGGCGGTCCCTTGATCGCTGGTGCAGAAATGGCCAAAAGGGCCTGGGTTCGCAGAAGCGACCAAAAGGTCGCAGAAGCGGTTCCGCAGGGGCGGAATTTTATCCGCAGAAGCGAAAATCGTTGTGAGTTAAGTGTATCAGAAGTTAGAAAAATTTCAGAAACATTTCACACATTTGGGTCTCGGCTTTAGAGGCGATTTGGGCGATTTTGAAGAGAAATTCAAGGGAAATCATCAGGTAATCAACTATGGACTTAAACTATGATTAGTATTGGTAATATTATGCAATTATATCATGAAAATGGAAGAATTTGGGGTAATTTATGGAGGATTTAGCCCTAGGCTTGAACTTTAGAAAATCAAGGTTTTGAATGGCCAAATGGAGTCCGAATTTGGTAAAATTGATATGCTTAGACTCGTATCGAGATGAGGGTTCCGAATATGTGACTTTTGTAATTTTTCGGCAAGCGTACCGAAAGTCGGGTTTTGACAACTTTGGGAATTTTGATGTAAATTGAGTTATATTGATTGGGTGTCGTCCCATTAGCCTAATTTGTTGTATTTCTACTGTATTTGATCGGATTCTACGCGTGCGGAGCTTGATTCTCGTGGCAAGGGCATTGCGGAGTAGTCGTCGCGCCGTATTGAGGTGAGTAATAGATGTGGGTGATGACCAGCGGGTTCGAAACCCCGGTATACCACTTTGTGACGTTGTATAGCGGCGAGACACGCACACTTCTTGAGAGTGCGGGGTCGATCATGAACTGGAGACTATATATTAGTCCGACCTGTTGATACTGTATTATTGGCTATTCTCGAGCCGTTGAACCCCTTCTTGGGCGGTTGAGTATACTTGTGGGCCGTGAGCCAGTTATTGGATCCCGCGAGGATCGTTATCATTGTCTTATCATATAGACATGCTAGTTTACTACTAGTCCGTAGCTATTTCTGTTATTATGCTAATTCCAATCTCTGGAAATTGGTATTACTGTTTTCCAACTGAAAAATGATAAAAAGAGTTTTCAAAAACTTCTTTTGAGCATGCGAGGCTGTATCTGCATATTAGCTGACTAGTAGTGGATCGGACTGCACGCCGCAACGAGATATATGTTGGATCGGACTACACGCCGCAGGAATATCTCTATGAGATGTGCTTGGGCTGTAGGAGCCCCTCCGGAGTCTGAACCCCCACGGTGAGCACGGGTACCCAAAATTGGAGTCGGGCTACGCGCCGTAGCGGTCATATCATGCATTGCATTGCATTTAGCTACATTTGCTAGCTGTTATGCTATTTATTGGTGTTTGTTGGTACAGGTACAGTGAATATTGATTCTATGACAGGGTAGCCTGATTATAGTTTTACATAGTGCTTTATTGCGGATTTCTTATCTGCGCTGTCTTACCCTTGTTTATTACCACTGAGTCTGGCAATACTCATTTTACTCCCTGCACCTTGTGTGCAGATCCAGGTACCTCTCAGCAGTGATCCAGTAGCTGTGCGAGGCGACGTCTGTGGGATATACGAGGTAGCTGCAGAGTCCACAGGACCCGATATTCCTTCCTACTGTCTTTTGATTTTGTATTGATATTTCTTTCCGCACTTGGTATTTCTTTTGTAAACCTTTATACACTTACGTTCAGTAGAGGCTCATGACTCTTGACCCTTCGGTCTATGGGAGTTAGTATATTTTGGGACTTGGTCTCCCCATTGTTGGTATAAGTATTACTATTGTTTCATATTTTGAAATGCTTAAATGGGTTAAAGAGAGCTTCTAGCTCCGTTGTTGATATTGATTGGTCAGGCTGGCTTAGCAATGTGCTGGGCGCCATCACGACCGGATTTGGGGTCGTGACACATTATTATCATTACTATTTTAATCACAATTATTATTTTGAGCAATTATTTATTATTATTACTATTATTACTACTTCCACCGCTATTATTGCGTATATTATTAGTATTATTGTTGTTATTATTATTATCATCCATTAAATATTATTATTACTACTACTATTACTATTATTATAATTATAATTATTGGAGTAATTACTACTATTACTATTGCTATAAATACTTTCATTATCACTATTATTGCATTAATAAATTATTTTAATATGTAATATTATTATATGCCCAAAATTATTTTTATTGAGTCCAAATTATTAAGACATGGGAGTTTAATTAAATTGATTTAAAGAGAGAAAGAGAATCAAGCCCAGAAGTCACAGTAATTAATCCATTAGTTACCCACCATATCTCTTTCAATTGCTTTAATCCATTAGGATTAAAGGAAAAAACATAATTGTGCCATAACTTAACAAAATTTACAAAAGTTTAGGAGTATGATTTAAATAACAAATGTGGTAGCTACATATTTGCATTTCCCACACAAGTCTTTTCTACTTTTTCGCCTCCCCCATAATTTTCTTCCTAAAATTAGCTACCATTACTTTCTTCCTTTTCTATTATATCAGATGGAGTGTCTATCTATAATTATAAAAATGACTACTTCCTTCTTAAATAGTCAAAAGGTGGCAATTCAACACATTTAATGCATAATTTGTTATGATGTGTATTTTTTTAATAACAAATATACAATGTTAAGAGTTATATAATAATGTATTCTAGATATTACTCATATGTTTATGAAGATGCATGAAGATTTTATATATTATATAATGCTAGTAATAACGGTATTTGTTTTTAATGTGTTATGTGCAATATTTGCAAATTCTATATATGGTATACTTTTGGTTAATAATGATATATTGTATTATGCTAGTATAATATTGAAATTTGCTTTTAGATGTGTTTTATGTAAGTTAATTTTTAATGTTATACATGAGTTAATAATTATATAATTTTTATATCATGATCCATGGTGAAGGCTACTTCATATATATTCCAATATTAAAAAAAAGATAATTTTCCTACATCATATTTATACCGTAATCATAAATAGTATTTTTTATATATACAAAAGAATACAAACCATAAATATACATTATATATGTAATAAATATTTTTATCAAAAGTACACCTTCCATTAACATATTTATCCCATAAATATACCATAAATATGCAAATTTTATCTTTATTTATAACAAAATATAATGATAAAGAACAACATTAATATAACTTCATAAGGATGTAATCACTTGATAATTTTTTATTCAAATCATTAAAGCAAGCCAGATCTAATCTCCCTTCCTTCAAATAAGAGAAAACAGAAAGGATTAGAAAAAGTAAAAAAAACAATACAATATAAAAGGAAAAGAAATGGAAATAGACGGGACTTTTTGTTTACTACTTCGTAAAGAGGAACAAGACAATAAATAATTTTGCGGAAGAGAGATAAGTGAGTTCTCAGTTACGGAATATTAAAAAGTGATAGTATTTTGTTTAAATATGCTACATTTGTTATGAAATATGCTATTATTGAAATAATTGAATGATAGTAATATTAATATAAATATTTTCATTAGTGACCTACTATGTTAAAATCTCTTAGGATTAGGATTATACATAGCCCACTCTTCAATAGCTAAGACCAAGTAAAATAGGCATAACCTAATTGTTGTAGGCCCAAATCTTCCCAAGCCCAAGCATCAATCCAAGATAGAATTAGGTTTTCATCAGCAACGTTTCTTTTGCCTCTCATTTCTACTTTGGCACAATATCACCATCATTGTTCCTACATGGCAGGTTTTTGCCTCCTATTTTCACCAAAGACTTTTCTTTCTTTCTCTTTCCATTTAGGTTTCTCCTGCCCTTTTTCTGCACAAGATTAAGTCAACACTAGAAGCCAAACAACTTTTTGATTTTGATTCTCTATGGCAGAGTTTTAATTTCTGAACAGCTCTTTTGGAGACCAAAATCCCAACCCGTGACCTCTCTGATTTCGGATTCAAATTTTCAAATCAAAACTCAAGTTCCATCTATAAATATTCCCCAAAAAGTTTTCAAGTCAGAGAATCGAAGGAAAAAACAGGTTTAAACCCAAGTTTGAATGAAAAAAAAAAAGTAAAATCTCTCTTGCTTCAATTTACATTCAAGTTCAAAATCTCAATTTATTAGTGGAAGAGTAGTGGATCTGAGACCTCAAAGCCTATCAGTTCACTGCCCAACAAAAGGTAACTCTAACCCCACTCTCTTTATTTTTGTTGTTGAATTCATGTGCTTTAGAAATCATGCTTTAGGATCTTTATTTATAGAATGTGGTTTATATTTGTTAATTCGCTTAAGTCATGAAGAGCATTTCATCTAAACAAATTTGTGTTAGTCTTGAAGTACTAGTGTGGAATCGACTTTTGGAAATGATTCTCTTTTAGGATTGTTTTAAGTTAATACATTGTAGTAAGGAGGTATGAGCTATATTCTAGTTTCTTTTCAGTGATATGTTTGAATTTATTAGTAGTGAAATTTCATGTCCTACTCTTCTCTGTGAGATATAACCAGAGAGTATTTTGTAAGACTTATGTAGGTATCCTCTTTAAGATTTATTTGTAAAGATATCATATCTATAGGATTAAGTTACAATGTGAGACTTTCCATCACCTAGAAATTATACCTATAGATTTAAGTCTTGAATAATTCAAATGTCTATGAAATGAACCAGGACAATAGTCATGAGATATATGTGTTCTTATAAGACATGGCGTTAAAAGTTTTGAATATATATATTATGTGTATTAATTATCTTAAATTTATTGTCTTGTTGTTATTTGAATGCGTGCCTCTACGATTTTGTTTTTTTTTTTTAAATTAATTTCCGATCAAAGACTTCAACTAAACTTATATGCTACTATGTTATTTAATGCTTTAGTTTGTTCGGAAGATATAAAGTTATAATAGAAGTACCTGACACTCACTTTTCTAAGCCATGAAGTTGAACTATTTACATATGTTTAAATGAAGTTCCTCACATTTATAATTTAGCTAGTTTCATTGCTCATTTTGCTGCCTAAATTCATTCAACAACGTAGTATTATTGTTATAAGATGAAAAACCAAATAGTTCTAAGTTTGGATGTGTTAATTTTCACACAATTCAAATAACTTTGTTAAGACAGTATGTCAAGTATCATTTTATTTAGGATATTATTAAGTATTGCAAATGTGTTATGTTTTTCTCTTGGGTTAGTGTATGTTTTGTATAAATTTCTCAATTCGATTCGATTTTACTACAGTTTATTATGAAACTGCTCCTCTACTTATTTCTTCTATCGGTTCCTTTGCATGTACACCTTGGATCAATTTCGAGGCTCAATGTGAGACTCATCACCGTGAAGTCGTCCGTGATGCATTCCTATTACTGTGTTTCTTTTGCCGACTTGACCATTTGGGCTGTATAGGAAATAAAAATACCAAAGTTAACTTTGGTCTCCCCGGAAAGGGGATGAACTATCATTATTGTTCTGCTTTTGATTATAATTATGTGTTTACTACTGGCAACTTTCAATCAACTTTTCATGGCCATTTAGTATTACTTTAGTTGAAAATCAAATCAGTAACTAAGCTAACTCTTAGGACTTTGCCTATTATTAATTTTAGATATCATATTTTATTTACGTCAACCTTTGAATCTGATTTAGCTTAGAAGGTATTCATTTATGTACTTTTTATTTTTCAAAGTCAAATGGACCAATTTATTTTTCTAGATTCTATTTATCTTCCTAAGTTCACGTGCTGAAAATTGGTGTTCAACACTTGGTTTATTTTATGTCAAATTGCAGATTCCAAACATGATTTCTTAAGTGATACATGTCTGAAAAATTGTCCTCTTGATTCAAACCATTCTTAAATTTCTGTTTCTTTTATATTTATATATGTTCTCATCTTTAATACAAATCAATTATTTTAAACACTAGCTTATACTTTTAACGCTACCGCTTAATGTTAGTTAGTTAACCTAAGTTCGGTCGGTTAACCGTATTAACGGATCACATAGGGTGCTTTTACAATCTTCCCTATATGATTAATTAGAACCCTGTGACGACCCGGCCCGTCGTCACGGTAATTACTACCCCGTTATGTTATAATTACATAATTCATGATTTTATATCAGTGTTAGAGTCTATCGGGGAAGTTAGGAGTGAATTGAATTGAAAATAAGGCATATAGCCTTTTTGAAGGAAACTTGAATAAGGAAAGTCAACCCGGAGTTGACTAGTTAGTTAGAGAGCTCGGAATTGAATTCTGATGATTCAGTTAGTTCCGGGAGGTGAATTGTGACTTAGGGGAGCGATAGGAATTGAAATTGGAGGCCCGATGTAGAAATAGGCTTGAATTGGCTAAGGTTGAATTTTGCCGAAATCCGAACGGTAGGTGAGATTTTGATCCGGGGGTCGGAATGGAATTCCGACAGTTGCAGTAGTCCGTTAGGTGATTTTGGATGTGCTTGCAAAATTTCAGGTCATTCGGACGTCGTTTAGTCGGGTTTTTGATTGATCGTGTAATTCGGAATGTTTTAAGGAATTTAGGCTTGAATTCGATGTGAATTATGGGTTTTGATGTTATTAGACGTTTTTTGAGGATTGGACAAGTTCGAATAAGGTATTAAGATGTGTTGGTGTGTTTGGATGAGGTCCCGGGGGCCTCGGGGTGTTTTCGGATGGCTAAACGGGAAGAAATTGGAGTTTGGGAGCTGCTGTCATGAATTGCAGCAGCATTTTCGCTCCTGCGGATTGGGAACCGCAGAAGCGGAGAATTCATCGCAGAAGCGAAAATGGGTTTGGCGAGGAGGTTCCGCAGAAGTGGACGTAAGTCGCAGAAGTGGACTCGCTTCTGCGACTCATGGGTCGCAGAAGCGGAAGGCGGGCAGCTGGGGGAGATCGCGGAAGCGGAGGGGTATCCGCAGAAGCGGTCGCGCAGGTGCGAGACCCAGCCGCAGAAGCGGAACTGGGTGATTTGGTGGAATCTCGCAGAAGCGACCATTTGGTCGCAGGGGCGGCCTCGCAGAGGCGGATTTTTGTCCGCAGAAGCGGAAATCGGGCCTGTGTTAAAAATAACAGAAGGGTTAAAATTTCATAAGTTGCAAAATATTTGGGGCTCGGTTCTTGAAGGCGAATTGGGCGATTTGGGCGAGTTATTGCTGGGAGAACATCGGGTTATCATCGGAGGTGAGTTTTATGGTTCCTTTACGCGTTTTTATCGTGAAATCCTCCTTTAATTCACGAAAATTGGATCAAACTGTGGGGACATTTAGCCTAAGCCAGGGTTTTGGTAAATTGCCGATTTGAGTGGGCAAATGGAGTCCGAATTTGGTAAATTTGATATGCCTAGACTCGTATTGAGACGAGGGTTCCGAATATGTAACTTTTATAAATTTTCGAGAAGCGCACCAAAAGTCGGGTTTTGACAACTTGCGGGTTTTGATATAATTTGGGTTATTTCGAATGAATTGCGTGAAATTAGCATATATTGATGCATTCTCTATGATTTTGAGCAGATTTGGCATCCGAGGAGATTGATTTGCGAGGCAAGCGCTAGGCGGACTGAGGCTTCTACCGGTTCGAGGTGAGTGGTAGTAGTAAATAATGTACCGAGGGTTTGAAACCTCGTACTAGCACTTCACAGTGCTATATTGAGATGAAACACGCGTCTTGAGGCGGGCGTGGTGACATTGTGCTTGGAGACTTGGACTTGGTCATTCCCGGCTAATAGAATACTGTGTTGTACAACTGTTAATGAGGTTATAACTGTACAATTGGGCTAATAGCCATGTTTGGGGCCTAGTGCCGATCTGTAGAGCATTAGGGAACCTATAGAGCTAGGTGACCCTTATATCATGTTGGAAACATACACTCAGCCGTAGCTCTAGCTGTATAGCATAATATGAGCCGTACTAGATGTGTACATCGAGAGAGATTATCTAGGGTGGAATTCCCTGTTATAGCTGAGTGGGCCTGAAAGGCCAAGTCTATATTGACTGAGACAGGGTCCAGGACCCACTGTGATATATTATATTGGGCCTGAGAGGCCAAGTATATACTGACTGGGATAGGGTCGAGGACCCATTATGGGGTATTATATATATATATATATATATATTGGATTGGGCTGCACGCCGCAGTAGTATATATATTGGATCGGACAGCACGCCGCAGTAATATACATGTAAAATACATGTAATATACATGTGGGATGGACTACACGCCGTAGTATTATTGCGCTTGGGCTGTAGGAGCCCCTTCGGAGTCTGAGACTGCACACATTCTCAGTGAGCACTGGTGTATATTATGGGATCGGGCTGCGCGCCGCAGCAGTATAAATATGTATACATATAAATATTGGATCGGACTGCACACCGCAGTAATACATATGTGGATCGGGCTGCACGCCGCAGTATAATAGTGCTTGGGCCTAGGGAGCCCCTCCGAAGTCTGTATACACCCCCAGTGAGCGCCGTCGACGTTAAATGGAGCGGGCTGCGCGCCGCAGCGGTATATGTATTGGAGCGGGCCGCACGCCGCAGCATTATACTTAATCATATCCTATTATCTACTTAAATACTTATACATTATAGACATAGGTATGTGTCTTTATATGTTGAGATGGCCGTACACCGTAGGGGTACGAGTGAGGGTTGGTTCAGTGTAGAATCTTGTAGAGATAAACGTAGATTGGAGGTTAGAGTACTACTATAGTGATGACGTACCTGCGAGGGTTGCCTTAGAACTGCTAAGTGATAGCACAGGAGTTCTTACCTTCAGTTGTTATTTATTATTGTTACTCACTGAGTTGAAATATACTCACCCCACTCCCCTGCACTTTTTGTGCAGATCCACAGGTGCCCGAGAGCAGTTGAGACATTGTAGCTGCTGATCCTTGTCTACTTTTGCGGAGATTACGAGGTAGCTGCCAGCGTCCGCAGAGCTTGTTTTCTCCTTCTTTATCATCTTGTTGATTTCCTATTTGCCTAGACTTGGTTGTATTAGGATGCTATTCTGTAGAGGCTCAGTCTCGTGACACCACGATATGGTTGGGACCGTATTTTGTATGTTTTACATTTCGTTTATCACTTGATATGATCATTTACTGTTTAAGTTTAATTTGATTAATAACTGGCTGGTTTAAGGGATAATATGGTCGGGCTTGCCTAGCATTGTGTTGGGCGCCATCACGACCAGGGTTTGGGTCGTGACAAGTTGGTATCAGAGCCTAGGTTAACAAGTCTCGCGAGTCGTGAGCCGGTTGGTAGAGTCTCGTGGATCGGTGCGGGGACGCCTGTACTTATCCTCGGGAGGCTGCAAACCTTTTTAGGAAAAGTTTCAATTCTTGGAATTCTTGTCGTGCGATTACTTTTGACGTTATCTGAACTTTGACATTCTATTCTCTCGTAGATGGCGAGAACTCGATCATCCGGAAGTGGAGGACGACCACCACTACCACCTGCTAGAGGCCGTGGACGCGGCCGTGGTCGTGGCGGAGTTAGGACAGCTGAGGCAGTGCCAGCTGACCCACAGCCCCCAGTTGCAGAGGTGCCAGCAGCACCAGATCGGGCACCAGCTGTTCCTATTGTCAGTCCGGGTCTACAGGAGACCCTGGCTCAGATACTAGCAGTCTGCACTGGCCTAGCACAGGCGGTTTCAGTTACTACTGCAGCAGTTGCATCGGGGATCGGGGGTGGTCATCAGACCCCTGCAGTACGCACTCCGGAGCCGGGGAGTGCAGGGCTTACGGACACCGCGAGGCTCCTCCGGGTTCGACCGTGGTACCGGTTCGACCAGCAGATCGTATTCGGGGGACAGTGGTCCCCGCTGACGACGGACGATGAGCGGCGTCATCTCGAGAGGTTCACCGAGTTATCTCCTCCAGTGTTCACCGGTGCTACGGCGAGGATGCCCGAGGTTTTCTGGATAGTGTCCTCGGATGCTTCGTACGGCAGGGATATTGGAGTCCGGTGGGGTATCTTTCACTACCTTTCAGTTTCAGGGGCCAGCCTTCGCTTGGTGGGAGGCTTATGAGCGCCGCAGGCCAGCCGGAGCAGCACCACTATCATGGCCGGAGTTCTCCACTATGTTCTCGGAGAAATGGGTGCCTCGATCTCAGAGAGAGGAGATGCGTAGGCAGTTTGAGGGTCTCCGTCAGGGGGACATGTCAGTGTCAGAGTATGAGATCAGGTTTACAGAGTTGTCCGGATATGCACCGTGGTTGGTTCATTCCGACAGAGAGAGGATTGGGCGCTTCGTCGACGGCCTCATTTATCCCATTCGTATTCGGATGACTCGGGAGAGGGTTTCGAGTCGTACATTTGAGGATGTCGTGGATATTGCTCACGACATGTAGAGCGATCGTCGCGAGTGAGAGAAAAAGGAGGCCGAGAGGCCTCGAGCGAGCGACTAGTTCCGGCCGGCACTCGGACCGAGGCCGAGGTCGGCGGAGCCGAGGTCGCTCTTTCGGGGTCTTCGCGGTCGGGTCGCTCGGATCGTCGCGGATGGTCTCCTAGACAGGGTTCTCGTGGTTCGCACCGTAGCCGACCATCTCTCGGTGCCACGCCGGCACGGAGTTTTTCACGGGACTCATCCGCTCGGTGGTTCATCTCGGCCTAGTTCATCGGCCGGCCACTCCGGCGCCGAGAGGTCCTTATCGGGTCCCGGCACCCGAAGACCGGGAGTTGCTACGAGTGCGGAGAGTTTGGGCACCACCGCAGGGAGTGTCCCTGTCTCGTTTCCGGATCTTATCGGCAGAGGGGGCCCTCATCATCCGGTCCTTCTACAACACACCCGCCCCGCCGGTTAGGGGTGAGGGTCAGACAGTAGGGGTCGCTCTCGAGGGGAGGCCGATCAGGTGGACGGGCTAGATGTTATGCTTTTCAGGGCCGATCCGAGGCCGTTGCTTCTGATGTCGTCATTACGGGTATTATTTCGGTCTGCCACGGAGATGCCTCGGTATTATTTGATCCCGGTTCTACTTTATTCTTATGTGTCTACATATTTTGCTCCTTATTCGGGCACGACCCGAGGGAGTCTCTGAGCTGCCAGTGCATGTATCTACCTCGGTAGGGGATACTATTATTGTGGACCACGTATACTGGTCCTGTTTGGTCACTATTGGAGGTCCGGAGACCCGAGTAGACCTGTTGCTTCTCAGCATGATTGATTTTGATGTTATATTGGGCATGGACTGGCTATCTCCATGTCATGCTATTCTGGATCGTCATGCTAAGACAGTCACCTTGGCTATGCCGGGTATTCAGAGGATCGAGTGGCTAGGCACGACTAAGTATGTACCTAGTAGGGTAATATCTTTCCTCAAGGCCCAACGAATGGTTGGGAAGGGATGTCTCTCTTATTTAGCATTTGTGCGGGAGGTCGAGGCTCAGACTCCCAGTATTGATTATGTTCCCATTGTGCGAGACTTTCCTGATGTGTTTCCCTCAGACCTGCCGGGCATGCCGCCAGACAAGGATATTGATTTTGGTATCGATTTGGTGCCAGGCACTCAGCCTATTTCTATTTCTCCGTATCGGATGGCACCAGCTAAGTTGAAGGAATTGAGGGAGCAGCTCCAGGAACTCCTAGATAAGGGGTTCATTCGGCAGAGTGTGTCGCCTTGGGGTGCACCGGTCCTATTTGTTAAGAAGAAGGACGGATCCATGAGGATGTGTATTGACTACAGGAAGCTAAACAAAGTAACAGTGAAGAATAAGTATCCTCTCTGCCTCGTATTGATGATTTATTTGATCAGCTCCAGGAGCTAGGGTGTTCTCGAAGATTGATCTTCGTTCAGGCTACCATCAGCTGAAGATTAGAGAGTCTGATATCCCGAAGACTGCCTTCAGGACCCGGTATGGTCACTATGAGTTCCTCGTGATGTCTTTTGGGTCGACTAATGCCCCAGCAGCATTTATGCATTTGATGCACAGTGTATTCAGGCCGTATCTTGATTCATTTGTGATCGTATTCATCGATGACATACTTGTCTACTCTCGTAGCCAGGAGGAGCATGCTCGGCACTCGAGTATTGTGTTGCAGAGATTGAGAGAGGAGAAGCTATGTATGCCAAGTTCTCCAAATGTGAGTTCGGCTTGAGTCCGTGGCATTCTTAGGGCACGCGGTGTCCCGCGATGGTATTCGGTATATCCGAGGACGGTCGAGGCGGTGACGGAGTTGGCCCGGCACCGACCTCGACCATCGAGATCCGTAGCTTTCCGGGATTGGAAGGGTATTATCGCCGATTCGTTCGTGGATTCTCTTCTATTGCTTCACCCTCGACTAGATTGACTCGGAAGGGTGTTCCTTTCTTATGGTCCGAGGAGTGCGAGGAGAGCTTTCGAAGCTCAAGACGAAGACCGACCACGGCACCGGCCTTGATCCCGCCGACGAGCTTCGTATTCTTATACCGTATATTGCGATACCTCGCGAGTTGGCATTGGTTGTGTGTCGATGCGAGGGTAGGGTCATTGCTTATGCTTCTCATCGTCGAAGCCCCACGAGAAGAACTACCCCGTTCATGATTTGGAGCTAGCATCCATAGTTCATGCTTTGAAGATTTGGAGGCATTACCCGTATGGTGTCTCCTGCGAGGTGTTCACGGATCATCGCGGCCTTCAGCACTTATTCAGACAGAAGGACCTTAATTTGAGACAGCGGAGGTGGTTGGAGTTGCTTAAGGACTATGATATCACTATTTTGTATCATCCGGGGAAGGCCAACGTGGTGGCCGATGCCTTGAGTCGGAAGGCGGTTAGCATGGGCAGCTTAGCTTTCGTCCCAGTTGGGGAGAGGCCTTTTGCTTATGATGTTCAGGCTCTAGCCAATCGGCTAGTGAGATTAGATATTTCGGAGCCGAGTCGGGTGTTGGCTTGTGTTGTTTCTCGATCTTCCTTATATGATCGCATCGGGGAGCGACAGTATGATGACCCACATTTGCTTGTCCTTAAGGACAGAGTGCAGCATAATGATGTTAGAGATGTGACTATCGACAGTGATGGTGTTCTGAGGATGCAGGGCCGTATATGCGTGCCCAATGTAGATGGCCTTCGAGAGTGTATATTAGAGGAGGCTCACAGCTCGCGATACTCAATTCGTCCGGGTGCCATAAAGATGTACCAGGACTTGGGGTAGCATTACTGGTGGAGGAAAGTGAAGAAGGATATTGTTAGTCATGTGGCCATATGTCTCAACTGCCAGTAGGTCAAGTATGAGAATCAGAGACCGGGCGGTGTTCTTTAACGTATGGTTATTCCTAAGTGGAAATGGGAGCGGATTACCATGGATTTTGTGAGTGGTCTCCCTCGGACTTCGAGGAATTTTGATTCAGTATGGGTGATTGTTGATCGACTGACAAAATCCGCACACTTCATTCCAATATGTACTGCTTACTTATCGGAGTGGTTAGAGTGATCTTTATTTGGGAGATTGTCAGATTGCATAGGGTCCCAGTGTCTATCATATTAGATAAATGTAATTAGTTCACTTCACAGTTTTAGAGGGCATTCCAGCGGGAGCGAGGTACGCAGGTAGAGTTGAGCACAACATTTCATCCTCAGACAGACGGAAGTCTGAGCGCACTATTTAGATCTTGGAGGATATTTTGCATGCTTGTGTGATCAATTTTGGAGGTTTGTGGGATGAGTTTTTGCCACTTGCAGAGCTTGCCTACAACAGTTATCAGTTGAGTATTAAAATGGCCCCGTATGAGGCATTGTACGGTAGACGATGTAGATCTCCCGTGGGATGGTTTGAGTCTGGCGAGGCTAGATTGATAGGGACTGAGTTAGTTCAAGATGCTTTGGAGAGAGTGAAGTTGATCTAGGAGAGGCTTCGCACAACACAGTCACGCCAGAAAAGTTATACATACCGTAGGGTTTGAGATGTGTCTTTCATGGTCGGCGATAGAGTATTGTTGAAGGTTTCACCCATGAAGGGTGTTATGCGGTTTGGGAAGAAGGGGAAACTGAGTCCCAGGTTCTTTGGTCCTTTTGAGATACTTAGGAGAGTTGGAGAGGTGGCATATGAGTTAGCCTTGCCACCCAGCTTATCCAGCGTTCATCCAATATTCCATGTGTCCATGCTCCGAAAGTACATCGGGGATCCGTCTCATGTATTAGACTTCAGTACCATTCAGCTTGATGGTGATCTATCATATGATGTGGAGCCTATTGCTATTTTGGGTCGCCAAGTAAGGAAGTTGAGGTCGAAGGAGATTGCATCAGTTAAGGTTCAGTGGAGAGGTCGACCCGTGGAGGAGGCTACTTGGGAGGTTGAGCAGGAGATGCGGAGCAGATGCCCTCAGCTATTTGAGACTTTAGGTATGTTTCTCGAACCGCCCGAGGATGAGCGTTTGCTTAAGAGGGGGAGAATGTGACGACCCGGCCCGTTGTCACGGTAATTACCACCCCGTTATGTTGTAATTACATAATTCATGCTTTTATATCAGTGTTAGAGTCTATCGGGGAAGTTAGGAGTGAATTGAATTGAAAATGAGGCATATAGCCTTTTTGAAGGAAACTTGAATAAGGAAAGTCAACCCGGAGTTGACTAGTTAGTTAGAGAGCTCGGAATCGAATTCTGATGATTCGGTTAGTTCCGGGAGGTGAATTGTGACTTAGGGGAGCGATCGGAATTGAAATTGGAGGCCTGGTGTAGAAATAGGCTTGAATTGGCTAAGGTTAAATTTTGGCGAAATCCGAACGGTAGGTGAGATTTTGATCCGAGGGTCGGAATGGAATTCCGACAGTTGCAATATCTCCGTTAGGTGATTTTGGATGTGCCTGCAAAATTTCAGGTCATTCGGACGTCGTTTAGTCGGGTTTTTGATTGATCGTGTAATTCGGAATGCTTTAAGGAATTTAGGCTTGAATTCGATGTGAATTATGGGTTTTGATGTTATTAGACGTGTTTTGAGGATTGGAACAAGTTCGAATAAGGTATTAAGATGTGTTAGTGTGTTTGGATGAGGTCCCGGGGGCCTCGGGGTGTTTTCGGATGGCTAAACGGGAGGAAATTGGAGTTTGGGAGCTGCTGTCATGAATTGCAGCAGCATTTTCGCTCCTGCGGATTGGGAACCGCAGGAGCGGGACCGCAAAAGAGGAGAATTCATTGCAGAAGCGAAAATGGGTTTGGCGAGGAGGTTCCTAAGCGAGTCCGCATGAGCGGACTCTGATGCGCAGAAGCGGTAAGGTTCGCAGGAGCGGAAGGGGGTTTCGCAGGAGCGGTCTCGCAGGAGCGGTCTCGCAGGAGCGAGACCTGGGCCGCAGAAGCGGAGCTGGGCGGCTAGGAGTATTTTCGCAGAAGCGACCATTTGGTCGCAGAGGCGGCCTCGCAGAGGCGGATTTTGGTCCGCAGAAGCGGAAATCGCGCCTGTGTTAAAAATAACAGAAGGGTTAAAATTTCTTAAGTTGCAAAATATTTGGGGCTCGGTTCTTGAAGGCGAATTGGGCGATTTGGGCGAGTTATTGCCGGGAGAACATCGGGTTATCATCGGAGGTGAGTTTTATGGTTCCTTTACGCGTTTTTATCATGAAATCCTCCTTTAATTCACGAAAATTGGATCAAACTGTGGGGAAATTTAGCCTAAGCCAAGGTTTTGGTAAATTTCCGATTTGAGTGGGCAAATGGAGTCCGAATTTGGTAAATTTGATATGCCTAGACTCGTATTGAGACGAGGGTTCCGAATATGTAACTTTTATAATTTTTCAAGAAGCGCACCAAAAGTCGAGTTTTGACAACTTGCGGGTTTTGATATAATTTGGGTTATTTCGAATGAATTGCGTGAAATTAGCATATATTGATGCATTCTCTATGATTTTGAGCAGATTTGGCATCCGAGGAGATTGATTTGCGAGGCAAGCGCAAGGTGGATTGAAGCTTCTACCGGTTCGAGGTGAGTGGTAGTAGTAAATAATGTACTGAGGGTTTGAAACCCCGTACTAGCACTTCACAGTGCTATATTGAGATGAGACACGCATTCTATGACGAGCGTGATGACATTGTGATTGGGTGTTCGGACTTAGTCCTTCCCGACTAATAGTATATTGTGTGTTAGGACTGCTAATGAGATTATAACCTGTACAATTGGGCTAATAGCCATGTTTGGGGCCTTGTGCCGATCCGTAGAGCATTAGGGAACCTATAGAGCTAGGTGACCCGTATATCGTGTTGGAAACATTCACTCAATCGTAGCTCTAGCTGTATAGCATAATATGAGCCAGTACTAGATCCGTACATTGAGAGAGATTATCTAAGGTGGAATTCCCTATTCTAGCTGAGTGGGCCTGAAAGGCCAAGTATATATTGACTGAGACAGGGTCAAGGACCTACTGTGATATTTTATATTGGGCCTGAGAGGCCAAGTATATACTGACTGGGATAGGGTCGAGGACCCATTATGGGGTATTACATATATATATTGGATTGGGCTGCACGCCGCAGTAGTATATATATTGGATCGGACTGCACGCCGCAGTAATATACATGTAAAATACATGTAATATACATGTGGGACGGACTACACGCCGTAGTATTATTGCGCTTGGGCTGTAGGAGCCCCTTCGGAGTCTGAGTCTGCACACATTCTCAGTGAGCACTGGTGTATATTATGGGATCGGGCTGCGCGCCGTAGCAGTATAAATATATATACATATTAATATTGGATCGGACTGCACGCCGCAGTAATACATGTGTGGATCGGGCGGCACGCCGCAGTATAATAGTGCTTGGGCCTAGGGAGCCCCTCTGAAGTCTGTATACACCCCCAGTGAGCGCCATCGACGTTAAATGGAGCGGGCTGCGCGCCGCAGTGGTATATGTATTGGAGCGGGCTGCACGCCGCAGCATTATACTTAATCATATCCTATTATCTACTTAAATACTTATACATTATAGACATATGTATGTGTCTTTATATGTTGAGATGGCCGTACACCGTAGGGTACGAGTGAGGGTTGGATCAGTGTAGAATCTTGTAGAGATAAACATGGATTGGAGATTTGAGCATTTCTATAGTGATGACGTACCTGTGAGGGTTGCCTTAGAACTACTAAGTGATAGCACAGGATTTCTTACCTTCAGTTGTTATTTATTATTGTTACTCACTGAGTTGAAATATACTCACCCCACTCCCCTGCACTTTCTGTGCAGATCCAGCCCGAGAGCAGTTGAGACATTGTAGCTGCTGATCCTTGTCTACTTTTGCGGAGATTACGAGGTAGCTGCCAGCGTCCGCAGAGCTTGTTTTCTCCTTCTTTATCGTCTTGTTGATTTCCTATTTGCCTAGACTTGATTGTATTAAGATGCTATTCTGTAGAGGCTCAGTCTCGTGACACCACGATATGGTTGGGACCATATTTTGTATGTTTTACATTTCGCTTATCACCTGATATGATCATTTATCGTTTAAGTTTAATTTGATTAATAACTGGCTGGTTTAAGGGATAATATGGTCGGGCTTGCCTAGCATTGTGTTGGGCGCCATCACGACCAGGGTTTGGGTCGTGACAAACCCTTACCCATACTCTATAGTTAAGAAGATCATAAAACATAGTTAACTTTAAGCACTATGTAGCAAAAATTGGTGTCCTAATTTACCATTAAAATAATTAGGTGGCGACACTCTTTTAATTAATTAAACCCGCATAATTACCCAATATGTTATATGTCACGCCCCAAATCGAGGAACATGACCGGCGCCTGACCGGGTTGCCCCAGTCAAGCGGACCTGGGTGCCTTTCATTCCCACGCGTTACCCCTGTGATGACCGTTTCTCATTAACCAAATATATTACTAATCATAATTGATTTCACATTAAACAAATAAAATGATACGAGTGATTCATTAACAATATTTCAATTTTTACAACGCCCGACATAACACAATATATATACATAAGACTGGAGTCCCACAGTTTACATGTCTATGGAGCCTCTAGGATACAAAAAGGGAAATACAATACTTGCCGGTAACAAGGCTTCGGCTATACCTTACAAAACCAAAATAAAATCTAAACCGAGTGGCATGAACCACACAAGGCCCCGAGGAAGAAAGGGGCTCACCAAAACGGGCAGTGGAAGGAGAAGGATACTACTGCCGATGAGCTGAAGTGCCTGCTACTGATCCACCTACAATCATGACACGAATGTAGCGCCCCCGGCAAAAGGGACGTCAGTACACTTGAATTGTACCGGTATGTATGGACAAACTTTGTCCCAAGTAAACTCAAGCCATTAAATTACATCAACAATTAATTAAGCCAACCAACCATGTTTCCACATTTTCCTCATTTCAAATAATTCTCACACAAAGCACTTTCTACAATCAACCAATTTAACAATAACCAATCAATCACGTAAAGCACAAGTAGTCAAACAAAGGGGCAATCGGTGCCCCACAGGTTGCAAACTCTCCTGCTGTCTCCTTTCACAATTTCACATTATTGATTTATGTATCAATTTTCAATAGCGATTTCGATCGCTTTCCATCCTTATTGCCCCCGACCACCCTTATTACCTCGGCCACCCTTATCACCCCAACCCACACCTTATTTCACCACGTTGCGGCGCGCAACACGACCCCGCCTTACAGTTGAAAACACAACAATTTCAAACAGCAGATAATGTACTACACACAATTTCAACAAGTTCAAATAAGCAACTTACACATTGGTTCATGTTCTCAATTTCTTCTCAATTCAATATCACAACCATGTTACAATATTTCCACAATTCAAGTGTTTCATCTCTTTCCACAATAAACCAATTCTCAAGTGTTTCGTTTGTTTTCCACAAGGTGCCATATAGGCCATCATAGTCATTATTCACAATTCTTTTGCCAAATTAAACTCTCATTTTGCATTACTCATAACTCAACAACAAACTTTGAATATCCAACAACAACATCAAGAATTTCACACAATTTGTCAATTTAACCCGAAACAAACAACTTCACACACATAGGCGATTTCACAAGAATCAAAATTAGCCATACATACCTGGTGATGATTTTTCCTCCTACTTTATGCTTACACAAGATATCCTACTCTTGCCAACCTTGTTCTTGAAGACTCTTACTTCTACTCACTTCTTTTTACTAGAAATCAAGTTAAATAATCATGCATGAGTGTAAAAATTCTATTTTTAAAAGCTATTATATGCAAACCTCTCTTTACCCAATTAAAACTCTGAAAATCAAAGAAAATAGTTAGGGTTTTTACCTTGAAAAGATTGGGGATGTTGAATCTTTGCCCTAGAATCCTTGGAATTAAGTAGTTGGAACAATCTTTGAAGATGAAGAACTTCTCTCTCTAAGAACCCTCTCTTCTCTCTCTAATTTTGGTGAGATGATATGATAAAATGAAGAAGAAAGGTGTTATATTAAAGAAGAGATCGGGTCAAAATGTTACAAAAATCTGGGCCGGGGTCAAATATGCGGTCACTATGCGACCGTAGAATCCACATGCGGTCCGCAAAGTGACCGCAAAAATGGCCTCAAAGTTATGCAGGTTCTGTTAAGGAATGCGGTCACTATGCGGACCGCATGTTGATTCCGCGGTCGCAAAAGTGCACCGCAGATTTGACATGCGATCGCATATCGACCGCACTTTTGACACGATTTTGGGCAACTCTCCGGAACGATTTGCGGCAAGAATGCGGTCCGCATGTCAGGTTTGCGGTCGCATTCTTGACCGCAGATTTGACATTTTTCTGGAAAACTTTATTCTCTACATTTTTGACACTTAAATCACTACCAAGGGTCCGAAACGCGGCTCGCAAGCTCGCCGCGAAGAATTCTACGCATTCCTAACACATTATTCGGACCATGACACCACAGCTACTAGGTTTTATGCACAAATATTTTACGGGGCCTTACATCCTCCCTCCCTTAAGATCATTCGTCCTCGAATGAGGATTTTGAAATAAATGAGTTGGTTTTGAAAGACATGATATGCAACCATCAAAAATTTGACTAACTCTTATATTTTAGAAAAATTTTGCCAGAGTTTCCTTTGTATTATGGACATATCCACCTGTCAGAGGGCCCCCGAAACACATTACCAAACAACAATACACCAATACAACATTTCCCACAACTGGTATACACTTCCTTACCTCAACGAATGCACATATTCTATCACATTGTTACAATTTCACATAAACTAGTCACTTCAATGAATTCTTACCTTATTAAACCAATTTAACACCATGTACACTCAACAAACCATTACCAATCTACACTTACTATTAGTTGTTTATTTAACACGCGAATATTTATAAGGATTTCATTTATCAAGAAGAGTTCAAGTGACCCAGGGCAACGACACATTAAATTCATTACAAAATGAAGGAGACTTTACTAACACTAAGAGAGAAACGACTTGGACAAAATGACAATTACTAGGAGTAGAAGGGTCACCTAATTTCTTCTAGGCTTGATCAAACAAATGGGGGTACTTTTCTTTCATCTCTTTTTCTGCTTCCCATGTGGCCTCCTCAACTTGTTGACTTCGCCACAATACTTTAACAGAGGCAACTTCCTTATTTCTCAACTTACGGACTTGCCTATCAAGAATGGCAACCGGAACTTCTTCATATGACAAATCTTCATTAACCTCTATAGCTTCGACTGGCATGATGGTGGATGGATCTCCAATCACTTTCTTCAACATGGACACATGGAATACCGGATGCACCTGATGACATCTCAGGAGGCAGCTCTAGCCTATAAGCAACTTGACCAATCCTTTGAACGATCCGATATGGCCCGACATACCTAGGACTCAATTTCCCTTTCTTTCCGAATCGCATGACTCCCTTCATAGGAGATACCCTCAAGAACACCCAATCATCGACTTGAAACTCCAAATCCCTTCGACGAACGTCCGCATAGGACTTTTGACGACTCTGTGCTGTTTTCATTCTTTCCTGAATAACCTTGACCTTTTCCATAGCTTCGTACACCATATCCGGCCCTAGCAATTCCGCTTCACCTACCTCAAACCACCCGATTGGCGACCTACATCTTCTCCCGTACAATGCCTCAAATGGGGCCATTTGAATGCTAGCATGATAGCTGTTATTATAAGCAAATTCTATCAGTGGCAAGTGTTCATCCCAATTACCTTTAAAATCTAAGACACAAGCCCGCAACATATCTTCAAGCGTCTGAATGGTCCGCTCGGCCTGTCCATCGGTCTGTGGATGGAAAGCTGTGCTGAGATTCACCTGAGTTCCCAAACCTTGCTGAAACTTCTTCCAAAAGTTAGCGGTGAATTGAGCCCCGCGATCTGAGATGATAGAAAGTGGAGTACCATGAAGCCTTACTATCTCTCTGATGTACAATCTTGCATATTGCTCTGCAGTATCAGTGGACTTGACAGGCAGGAAGTGAGCTGATTTGGTGAGTCGATCTACTATCACCCATACTGAATCGAACTTACGCCTGAGTGCGAGGTAACCCCACCACGAAATCCATATTGATCATCTCCCATTTCCACCTTGGTATTTCTATAAGCCGAGTTAATCCACCAGGCCGTTGATGCTCGGCCTTCACTTGTTGACAGTTCGGACATTTAGCTACAAAGCCTGCCACATCCCTTTTCATACCGTTCCACCAATAAATCTCCTTGATATCGTGATACATTTTCGTTGAACCAGGGTGCACAGAATACCTGGAAGTATGAGCCTCTGCCATCACTCTTTCCCGAAGCTCGTCCACATCCGGAACACATAGCCTATCTTGACACCGCAATACACCATCTTCGCTGCTGAGTACAAATGCCGAGGTCTTGTCATTCATGACTGCTTCCTTCACCCGAACCAATGCTGGATCCATGAACCTGTTTTTCCTTGATTTCCGCGACCAATGATGATTCTGCTCCATTATGCACCAAGATATCCCCCTCGTCCGACGCCGAAATACGAACCCCCAAGCTGGCTAATTGGTAGACCTCTCGAGCCAGGGGTCTCTGATCCACACCCAAATGAGCCAAACTACCCATGGATTTCCGACTAAGAGCGTCAGCTACCACATTTGCCTTCCCCTGGATGGTACAATATGTCCACATCATAGTCCTTGAGTAGTTCTAACCACCGCCGCTGTCTCAGATTCAGCTCTTTCTGCTTGAACAAATACTGGAGGCTCTTGTGGTCCGAAAACACATCTACATGAACCCCATAAAGATAGTGTCGCCATATTTTCAAGGCAAACACAACAGCTGCAAGTTCCAAATCATGCGTCGGATAATTCTTCTCATGGTTCTTGAGTTGTCTGGAAGCATAAGCTATAACCTTTCCGTGCTGCATCAATACACATCCCAAACCGACTCTGGAGGCATCACAATAGACTACAAATCCCTCTCTGCCTTCTGGCAAGGCCAATACTGGTGCCGAGGTCAATCTTGACTTCAGTTCTTGGAAACTTTTCTCACATGCTTCGGACCACTGGAACTTAACCGCTTTCTGCGTCAATTTAGTCAATGGGGAGGCGAGGGTTGAGAATCCCTCTACAAACCTCCGATAGTACCCTGCCAGACCCAAAAAGCTGCGAATCTCTGTCGGGGTCGTGGGTCTAGGCCAATCTTTCACTGCCGCAATCTTCTGAGGATCCACCATAATTCCCTCACCGGAAATAACATGCCCTAGAAAAGCTACGGACTCCAACCAAAACTCACATTTTGAGAACTTGGCATACAATTGATGCCTGAAGAAGGGTCTGCAATGCTGCTCTGAGGTGAACGGCATGATCTTCCCTGCTCCGAGAGTAGATGAGAATATCGTCAATGAATACAATCACAAAGGAATCTAGGAATGGCTTGAAAACCCGATTCATAAGGTCCATGAAAGTTGCTGGGGCGTTGGTTAGCCCAAAAGACATAACCAAAAACTCAAAGTGACCATAACGAGTTCTGAAGGCGGTTTTAGGAATATCCTGCTCCCTGATTTTCAACTGGTGGTACCCAGACCGTAAATCAATCTTTGAGAAGAACTTCGCTCCCTGCAATTGGTCAAACAGATCATCCACTCGAGGCAATGGATATTTATTCTTAATGGTGACTTTGTTAAGCTGCCGATAATCAATACACATTCGAAGTGACCCATCCTTCTTTCCTGACAAAGAGAACCGGAGCACCCCATGGCGACACACTCGGTCGTATGAACCCTTTCTCTAATAAATCCCTCAGTTGCTCCTTTAACTCCCTTAACTCTGCTGGCGCCATTCTGTAAGGTGGAATGGATATTGGCTGAGTATCCGGCAATACATCAATTCCGAAATCAATCTCCCTATCCGGCGGGATGCCTGGAAGCTCATCTGGAAACACTTCAGAAATTCATTCACAATTGGCACGGACTCGAGGATAGGCACATCCGAGGTGGTGTCCGTTACCCGAACCAGGTGATAGATACACCCCTTCTTAATCATCTTCGAAGCCTTAAGGTAGGAAATAAACCTACCCCTTGGCACCACACCATTTCCTCTCCATTCAACAACTGGCTCGTTAGGGAACTCGAGCCTCATAACTCTCGTTCGACAATCAAGTTTGGCAAAGCACGAATAGAGCCAATCCATCCCCATAATTACATCAAAATCTACCATCCCAAGCTCAATAAGATCGGCCGTGGTATCACGACCACCCACCGTAACAACACAATTCCTATAGACTCGTGAGGCTGTAATAGAATCACCAATAGGAGTCGACACAGAGAACGGCTCATGAAGCCTGTTCGGGTTCTATCCCAAAGCTTGAAGCAATGAATGGAGTAACATAAGACAAGGAGGACCCTGGATCAATAAGGGCATAGCAATCAATAGTCTGAACAGACATGATACCTGTAACAACATCCGGAGAAGCCTCGGCATTTTGGCGGCCACTCAATGCATAGAATCGGCTAGGTCCACCCCTACCCCGAGCTCCACCCCTAGCTGCACCACGCCCCGCTGATGCTGGAGTACGCGCTGATGATGTAGCAGCTGAAGAACCGGATGACTGAGCAGATCCCCTACCTATATCCTGACGGGGTGCACGACAGTCCCGCTGAATGTGACCTCTCACCCCGCACCCGAAGCACACTGGAAGGTCAAGGTAGCAAGTCTCTATATGAAATCTCCCACACTTGGGGCATGTAGGTCTCCCCTGCTGCTGGGACCTCACCCCAGGACGACCAGACTGACGAGACCTCCTGCTGTCTGAACCGGGTCTCGAGTAACTGCCCTGCTGATGACTGTGCATTGATGGTGGTGCACTCGCGGAGGACTCAGCATATGACTGGGATGGCCCTGATGACCCTCTCCCTAGAAGTGATCTCCCTGAATGACCCATTGACCAGGCCCTGCTGCTACTTTCTCTTTCTGCACGAATCTTCAATTTCCTGGCCTCCGTGGCCTGAGCAAACCCCACGATCCTCCCATAGTTCATATCTGAGTGCAAAGCTGCTGTGGCGGCCTCATTCACTACCAAAGGGCTAAGGCCCTGAACAAACCGTCGAACCCGGCATCCATGGTCGACACTAAATGAGGAGCGTACTTGGACAACCTTACGAACTCCATGTGATACTCCCAAACACTCATACCGCCCTGTTTGAGAACCTCGAACTCTGTGGCACGGGCTGCCATCACCTCGGCAGGCAAGAAGTGGTCCATAAATGCATCTACAAACTCATCCCATCTGGCCGGAGGGCTACCTTCTTCACGGGAATCCTCCCACATTTCGAACCATGAACGTGCCGCTCCCTTCAGCCTGTAAGAGGCCAACTCTACCCCCTCTATATCTGTAGCCTTCATCACTCTGAGGGTCTTGTATATCTCATCAAGGAATTCCTGTGGATCAGCCTCTGGATCGGTGCCTGAAAATTCTGGAGGGGCCAACCGCAATAACTGGTGGACTCTGGAGCCAAAGGAATCTCCCTGTCCGCTGGAGGATGCAGGGGCATCATGGGATCTCTGGGCCTGGGCGGCCACTAACCGTGTTAACATATGGATGGCTCCCCTAAGTTCTTCATTAGAGATACCAGAGCCCGAAGCGGGAACCGTATCTGAGTCAGGAACACCGGCAGGAGGAATGGTGGCATCCTCTGCCGCGGCTGGAATAGGGACACTTGGGTTTTGAACAGATGGGCCAGGCAAATTCGGGACTGGTGGGTCATTCTCTCCCACGGCATCGGGTACATGATTAACAACCGCACTTGGGCCGGCATTGGCCCTAAGGCCGAGTCTAGCCTTCTTCTTAGGTGCCATATTCTGAAAATTTGGGAACAAGGCGCGAATTAGACACAGATATCTCCACATTGCACTTTACCGCACGATATAGATTATCAAAGAAGTAGGTAAATTCCTAAATGCTCGTGTAGCCCCCTACTTATATGATGTGGTCGACAACACACCTATAAGAAGGGCACTACTAGACACGGCTCCGAGACATCCTAGGACACTTTAAAACCTTAAGCTCTGATACCAAGTTTGTCACGCCCCAAATCGAGGAACATGACCGGCGCTTGACCGGGTTGCCCCAGTCAAGCGGACCTGGGTGCCTTTCATTCCCACGCGTTACCCCTGTGATGACCGTTTCTCATTAACCAAATATATTACTAATCATAATTGATTTCACATTAAACAAATAAAACGATACGAGTGATTCATTAACAATATTTCAATTTTTACAACGCCCGACATAACACAATATATATACATAAGACTGGAGTCCCACAGTTTACATGTCTACAGAGCCTCTAGGATACAAAAGGGAAATACAATACTTGCCGGTAACAAGGCTTCGGCTATACCTTACAAAACCAAAATGAAATCTAAACCGAGTGGCATGAACCACACAAGGCCCCGAGGAAGAAAGGGGCTCACCAAAAACGGGCAGTGGAAGGAGAAGGATACTACTGCCGATGAGCTGAAGTGCCTGCTACTGATCCACCTACAATCATGACACGAATGTAGCGCCCCCGGCAAAAGGGACGTCAGTACACTTGAATTGTACCGGTATGTATGGACAAACTTTGTCCCAAGTAAACTCAAGCCATTAAATTACATCAACAATTAATTAAGCCAGAGCCAACCATGTTTCCACATTTTCCTCATTTCAAATAATTCTCACACAAAGCACTTTCTACAATCAACCAATTTAACAATAACCAATCAATCACGTAAAGCACAAGTAGTCAAACAAAGGGGCAATCGGTGCCCCACAGGTTGCAAACTCTCCTGCTGTCTCCTTTCACAATTTCATATTAATGATTTTGTATCAATTTTCAATAGCGATTTCGATCGCTTTCCACCCTTATTGCCCCCGACCACCCTTATTACCTCGGCCACCCTTATCACCCCAACCCACACCTTATTTCCCCACGTTGCGGCGCGCAACACGACCCCGCCTTACAGCTGAAAACACAACAATTTCAAACAGCAGATAAGGTACTACACACAATTTCAACAAGTTCAAATAAGCAACTTACACATTGGTTCATGTTCTCAATTTCTTCTCAATTCAATATCACAACCATGTTACAATATTTCCACAATTCAAGTGTTTCATCTCTTTCCACAATAAACCAATTCTCAAGTGTTTCGTTTGTTTTCCACAAGGTGCCATATAGGCCATCATAGTCATTATTCACAATTCTTTTGCCAAATTAAACTCTCATTTTGCATTACTCATAACTCAACAACAAACTTTGAATATCCAACAACAACATCAAGAATTTCACACAATTTGTCAATTTAACCCGAAACAAACAACTTCACACACATAGGCGATTTCACAAGAATCAAAATTAGCCATACATACCTGGTGATGATTTTTCCTCCTGCTTTATGCTTACACAAGATATCCTACTCTTGCCAACCTTGTTCTTGAAGACTCTTACTTCTACTCACTTCCTTTTACTAGAAATCAAGTTAAATAATCATGCATGAGTGTAAAAATTCTATTTTTAAAAGCTATTATATGCAAACCTCTCTTTACCCAATTAAAACCTGAAAATCAAAGAAAATAGTTAGGGTTTTTACCTTGAAAAGATTGGGGATGTTGAATCTTTGCCCTAGAATCCTTGGAATTAAGTAGTTGGAACAATCTTTGAAGATGAAGAACTTCTCTCTCTAAGAACCCTCTCTTCTCTCTCTAATTTTGGTGAGATGATATGATAAAATGAAGAAGAAAGGTGTTATATTAAAGAAGAGATCGGGTCAAAATGTTACAAAAATCTGGGCCGGGGTCAAATATGCGGTCACTATGCGACCGTAGAATCCACATGCGGTCCGCAAAGTGACCGCAAAAATGGCCTCAAAGTTATGCAGGTTCTGTTAAGGAATGCGGTCACTATGCGGACCGCATGTTGATTCCGCGGTCGCAAAAGTGCACCGCAGATTTGACATGCGATCGCATATCGACCGCACTTTTGACACGATTTTGGGCAACTCTCCGGAACGATTTGCGGCAAGAATGCGGTCCGCATGTCAGGTTTGCGGTCGCATTCTTGACCGCAGATTTGACATTTTTCGGAAAAATTAATTCTCTACATTTTTGAAACTTAAATCACTACCAAGGGTCCGAACCGCGGCTCGCAAGCTCGCCGCGAAGAATTCTACGCATTCCTAACACATTATTCGGACCATGACACCACAGCTACTAGGTTTTAGGCACAAAAATTTTACGGGGCCTTACATTATACTCTAGTTTGACTCGTGTTAAAATGGGGTATAACAGCAGGTTGCAGAGGAAGTGATTTTGTTGGGTGCTTCGTCGAGAGGGTATTTATGTGTTATAAGATTTATCGGGAGGATTATATTTGGGACATAGTCAGAGCGGGTGGCTCTCAATGATGGTCCTAGTGAATTCAGGAGTTAAAGTGTGATGCCTATCGATTTCGAGCCTATAGATACGGCTAAGAATCAAGCTTGGAAAATAGCTTATGAGAAGAGGCACAGAATGTTACGGAATGTTATGGCTTGTGATGTAGCAATTGGGAGGCATGAAATGGTTCATGGAATTTGAGACAGCATGGTCTTGTGATTCAATGTTACTCAGGGTGAGTGTGGATGAGTATGTTATATGTTGAATGGAGTTAGTATTGTTTCTAAGGCAAGCAAGGATAAATTGGAAGAAGGTAGATTGATCAGCCATAGTTGATTGGGCATATTGAGGCTAGTGATCAGTTCATTTCGTGTGCTCAAGTTATGTGTATGATCAGTTCATTGATGTTATTCAGAAGCATTCTTCTGTTATGGCTTGTTAAGTGGAAACGGATTCCGGAAGGGCTATGGTGGCTTGGACCACTACTTATAGATCTGCATATCCTATAGTTATGGGAATTTACCTATGTGTTGCTATAATTCTCGTGAAGTGATTTAAGTGAAAAGTTCTTATGTGATGAAGTGTTGAATATTAATGGTTTCGGAGTTACGATGAGGATCATGTTCTATCATATGTTGGCACAGTGGGTGCAGTGAGTAGCATGGAAATTCGAAGTGAGGATCGAGGTTGCAGTTCGGTGTGGACAAAGATGTCACAAGCTCGGATGAGCAGGAAAGGAGCTTCAGTGTTTAAAGTAAGCTAGGATTGTCTTCAGCGTCACCTGAGATTGGTGTTTTGAAAAGAGGGCTTGTATCATGGTTAATGATTCTTGATCGCTTTTCAACATTAGTGCGGTCGGTGGGTTGGAGGAAAGACCCAATTATTTGTTATGGTAGGTTGTGGGAATGTGTTTCATAGGAAGATTGCATAAATGTGGCACATAGCCACTTAATTGATTAAAGATCTTGACTAAGTTTGAAGAATTGTGATGATATCGTTAAATTGAGAATGGATGCATGGAGGGCACTCGAATTCTGAGTTGTGGATTGTACTTCGGTTATGATGATTGTCCTTGTGTGTTATGAGAAGATGGAAATTATTATGGACCTTGAAAAGTTAATGGATTAGTTTGACATGATCAGGATCGACTTGAGGTTGGTAGACGGATTTAAATGTGAATTTGGGCTCTATATCAGGCCAGTTTTTTTCATTTCAGTAATGTTCTCCTTATGGAGTAGTCAGGGTATTAATTCGTTGTCAGATAATCCATGTAGTGATAAATTACACCGTGGGAGTTGTAAGACGGCTTGAGAAATCGCTTATGTGTTGAGGATCTGTGTAGAATGATGTATTATGAGCAAAATGGCTCTTGAGATTCAAATTATATATCGCACCTCAGTAGTGCTTGAGTTTTGTAGCTTGTGGCGCTATATGTTCCCTTAGGGATGGTATTATGCACTTAGCGTGCTTGTGACCAAATTTGATATCTTGTTGTCATGGGCAATTTAGCCCGATATATATCTCCTTATGTGAGTTCTATGTGTAGATCGGTTGGAACGTTGCCATGGGTATATTATTTGGATCGGGTGGCAATAAGGGTGTGCATTCGAATCGGTTTATCGATAAATCGAATCGATTATTTGTTATCGGTTTATCGATATCGGTTTATCGATATCGGTTTATCGATTTATCAGTTTCGATTTTGATTTCAAAATTTTCCTTATCGAGTTATCGATTTCGATTTTGATTTTGTCCTCTTCGATTTATCGGTTTATCGATAAACCAATAAGAAATAATAAAAATATTAAAAATATTTTTTTTAGTTTTTATATATTTTTTTTTTGCCTTATTTTGTAATACCCTTTCCTTTACCCTAAGTCCCTAACCCTATTATTTTATCTACCACATTTAAGGATAATCATATTAAAAGCTCAAGGGAATAAATTTCAAATTAATGGGAAATAAAATTAGTCGTGATGATGTATTTTTTTTATACCGTTGGAGTGTTGGTATCATACATTTTGTAAACACGTGATTTTTGACCCTCCCCGAGATTTTTTATATTTTTAGCATAAAATATTTAGTTTAGGCATAATATAGCTATTTTAGCTAATTTTGACTCTTTTACTTTATTTCTACCTTAAGATAAAAAATAACAAAAAATATAGTTTTATTAATGTTTCGTAATCATTTTTAAATTTGAAAAATACAAAAATAGTACTTTATATTTTACCTTTTTATTAAAAACGAAAATTACAAAAATAATTTTTATTAATATTTTGTAGTCATTTTAAACTTAAAAAAATATAAAAAATAGTTCTTTATATCTTTATTTTTATATAAAAAAAAGAATTATAAAACAAAAAATAATATAATTAGTATTTTGTGGTAACTTTAATCTTGAAAAATATAAAAAAATAACTTTGTTTTAATTATTAGTCTTATAGTTATTTTGCTTACGTAGTGATTAATTAATAACACCGTGTTCTCATTCTCGGTTCCGGGCGAAGAATAATATTCGGGTTCAAACTACCCGATTTTATAATTTTCGGACATAGCCCATAATAATCCGAGCCCACCGCACGTGGGGGACACACATGGGGGACACGGACAGAACACGAGGAAGACCCATCACTATTGGGTACCCAACCCCACGTGAGAGACCCATCATTTTGGGTCTTGGAATATTTGAAATAGAATACACATGCACTTCACGAAAAGGAATTGGAGGGGGTACACTGTGGGGACGGAAGGGTTTTAAAATGAAAAGGGAGAGGGGATTACACGTGAAGGAGGACTTGGGGAATTAAAAAAGAAAACAAGTAAGACAATTTAAAAGAAGAGAGAAAGAATAGAAGTGGGGGGAAACACTGTTCGGTCTTCATTATTTGAAGAGGAAAATACAATACACAGGAGGGAGGTGGTCTTCTTCAGTTTTCATTTGAAGAAGCTGTAAAAAGAAAAGAACGGGCAGCAATGGAGGGACATAAAAATGCCTGAGACCGAGCAACAAAAACAGCGGCAGCTATCATAAGAAACGCCCCTCCTTCGCTCCATCTCCTTCATCCGTTCCAAAACCTGCATCAACCAACCATGGCTGCCTTCCAGCCCAGCAGCCACCACCAGCGATGAACCAGCCAAAACCTCGCCATGAACGAACCACCAAGCTCCTTCATCGACGACCAAACAGTCTCCATCGTACCAGCTCCGACGTCCAGCCATGAAAGTTAACTTATGCTTCATTTTCTCGTCATCTCCAAGCCAAACGACCACCAGTCGATGACCATCACTTCCATCTCCGAGTTCCCATCGCTAACAACCCTTCATCTTCGCCTGCTGCTGTGCCGTATTTCTCATTGATCCAGCAACGTCGCGATCAGCCTCACGCCAAACGAATCACCTTCTTCAACCATAAACCATCGAGCAACCAAGTGAACCTGACTTCACCTTCTTCAGCCACAAAACCGGCCTGAAACCTCCGTGAAACAATCCGTAAAGAGCCGTCCAAATAGAGAAAATCAGAGTTGTCGATTCGAGGATCGTCTCTGAATTTTGTCACAGTTCCGACGAGTGTCGAGGTCTGGTCGTAGTTCCATTCAAGGTTTCCGATAAAGCTTTTGGTTCTACTGTTCGAGGACATCATTTGGTCAGTTATTCTTGCCTCTGATTGTTCTGTTCGGAAATATTATTCATGATGCTTAACATACCGGTTGATCATTTTTCTGGTTTGGTTTTGCCGATTAGATTTGATGTATTGAGTTTTATATTGGATTAATTGTGTGAGCATTAAGTATTTCATTTGATTAAGTGCAAAATTAAATAGTAATGGCCACGTGATTAGTTGGGTAGTTGTGATGTATGTGAAAATTTAAGATGTTTAAATTTGTTTTGGTACATTAATTATTGGTTGATTTTCTGTTTATGAATGTAGATAAAATCAACGTACGTCGTGTCTAACAAAATGACAATCGCATGGCCCTCATTTGATTAATCTTGTTTTGTCCTTAGAATTCGAGGCGTGTCATTTAGCAAATTTCATGGCCCTCGCAAAGTACAAACGCAAAATTACTTTAGGCGCGTTAGTTAATAATAATACCTTCCTAATCACGGGTGCGCATTTATGTGACCCAAATCTTTACTCTCGGCGAAACTGAAACATATTAAAGTCACAGGCGTACTGGTTGCGGTGTGACTCGAAATGTGTTTTCGTGACGTCGCAATTCTCTTAAAATTAAAAGCGGAACATTAAAAGCACATAGTAAAAAATATATAAAAGAATCAGATAGAAACAAAAATTGCAATTGAGCGACCGTGTTAAAACCACGGAATCCGGGAGTGCCTAACACCTTCTCCCGGGTTAACAGAATTCCTTATCCAGGTTTCTAGTTTCGCAGACTGTATTACAGAGTCATAAATTTCCTCGGTTCGGGATTAAACAGGTGACTTGGGACACCATTATTTTCCCAAGTGGCGACTCTGAATTAAATAAATTAATCCCGTCTCGATTGTCCTTTAATTGGAAAAACTCCTCGCGCCTCGCGGGTGCGTAAAAAGGAGGTGTGACAGCTCTGGCGACTCTGCTGGGGACAATGACCTCTGAACTTCCGTTCAGGGTTTAAGAATTCGAGCTCAGTTAAATTGTTGTTTTTGTCTATATCTGATTTTATTATATGTTTAATTAATGTGCTATATGTCTACCGCTTTGATACTAGTTGCACTTTATATACACACTGCTATATGTTTACCGCTTTGATACTAGTTGCACTGTATATACAAACTGCTATATGTTTACCGCTTTGATATTATCTTGAACCGTATATATAAACTGTGCCGAAACCCTTCTCTTCTCACCTATGGGGATGTGCTCACTGGTTGAGACTCCCTATTCTGTTAGTGTCATACCCCGAAATAATAAAGAGGCTCGGGAAGTTTCTAAGCCGGTTGGCCTTTTGGTTCCCGGAAAGGAGCTCCTTCTTCAGCCCGAGTTGTCCGCTTGGGTACACAGTCTAGATCACATACCGAGGTTCTGAGCTTAGAATAACATGACTTCATGCCGGATCCCTAGTAGGAAACGCTTATTTTCATCACGTTGCATTTGACTTAGGGGACTCAACACAGGGGTTGGGTCCGTCTAGGACAGGTGACCCGGTAATCAAAGACCGAGCATATTATATGTTGCATTTATTTATCATGTATTATTATGATGATTGGTTAAATTCTTGAAAACAAAAAAAAAAAATAGAATTTTGGAATAGAAAAATATCAAAAATATTGACGAAATGCCGTCGAAAAATTTGAAAATTTGAAAAATAGAAAGAGCAATTTTGTTGAAATAATTGGTCATAAAATAATCTGACCGAACTACGCAGGTTTGATTCTCACCACTAGGTGAGATACGTAGGCAACCCTCATCGGGTTCAACCACCCCTTTAAAAAATCAAAAAAAAATGTGTGTGTTTAATTTTGTCAATAAATCGAAGTGACGCTGTTTTTGAAAATAGCCGAATGTTCCGAAAGGACACCGAAAGGTTGTTTTTTGCAAAAATAGCCACTTTGAATCATTTTTAATAATTTGCGGGCACAACCTTGAAATATTCCTTGTGGAAATATTGCAAGGCCATAGCCGCAAAATCAAGTCCGGGTTCACACCCTTTTTGCAAAAATAACCAAAAATGTCAAAATTTTTATTTTGTTATAAATAAGTCGGGTAATGCTATTCTTGCTTAAAATAAGCCGAATGTCCCTTAAAAGGACGTCGGAAGGCCGTTTTTGCAAAAATAGCCACTTTGAGTCATTTGTAAATAATTTTGGACACCAACCTTGAAATATTCCCTCGCGGAAATGTCGAAAGGCTGTATCCGCAAAAATCAAGTTTTGAGTCATCACTCAACTTTACAAAAAATAACCACTTTATCAAACAAGCCATTACATGGCCGAAATTTTACTGAAATAGCTACATTTTTGCATTGAACTTTCTCAGTCTTGTGTTGGCCTGTGTCGGTGCTGAACGATGCCCCATAGGCCCCAGAATAAATTTTGAATTTGCATCTTCTTACATAAAATTTTGCAAAAAGAGCCACTTTGTCTAAATAAGCCATTACATGGCCAATTTATGAAAAAATAGTTTTGTGTTGGTTTATGGTGATGCCGAACGATGCCCCATGAGCCACAGGATAAAAAAAAATTCAAGTTTTATCTTTCTTAAATAAATTTTGCAAAAATAGCCATTTTGTCAAATAAGCCATTATGTGGCCAATTTTGTAGAAATAGTCATAAGTGACACCAAAAATATTCTTATTCTTGTAGAAATCTCCTACACAAGTTTGTAGTTGGAGTCAGCTTGTACAATTTTTATTCAAAAAAAAATATAATCAAAAAACATCTCTTTATTTCTTGCATTAATTTGCAAGAACTACGCTCGGTCTGATTCATGCGGGTCATGATACGTAGGCAATCCACATAGGATTCGACCATATCCATAACCGAAAAAAATGGAAAACTATAAAAAGAAAAAAAAAAGAAAAAAAAATGAAAAAAACCACAAAAAGGAAAAAGAAAAGAAAATAGTAGAAAAACAAAGGAAATCAATAAGCGGAATACCTTAACGCTAACCCGGTGGTTTCGTTTTGTTAATCCAGAAAGTTGAGGTGGTTGGTTGTGGTAAATTGGAAAGCAAGATTCAAGGAAAATGATAACCGACATCGGAGTTGTTACAAGTGCTCAAGAGACTCAGGGTCAGAAAGTTCAACAAGGGTCTGCCGTGGTTGAGGAAAATAGAACAGTGAAACAACAAATGACCAAAATGCGTCAAGCATGGTCCAATGGCCGGGGACAACTTTCTCATGAGTCACAATTTGCTATACAACAAGAACAGTACCACTCTCACGACCTTCCTGCAAACATTGAGAAGCCTACCCGAAAGAAGGTACAGGAAGAAATAACCCAAAGATTGAAAAGCTTAGAACAACGGTTGAAAAACACGCACGGGTTGGCAGGTCAAAAGAGTGTTGCTTTCAAAGATCTATGCTTGTTTCCCGATGTCCACTTGCCACCTGGTTTCAAGATTCCCAAATTTGAAAAGTACGATGGACATGGACATCCCATAGCCCATTTGAAAAGGTATTGCAATCAACTAAGGAGTCTGGGAAGAAATGAAGAATTGTTAATAGCTTACTTTGGGGAAAGCCTTACAGGAGTAGCCTCTGAATGGTTTTGGGATCAAGATGCATCTAGCTGGCGCGTCTGGAACGACATGGCACAGGCCTTTGTCAAACAATTCCAATACAACATTGACATTGCCCCAGACCGCATTTTCCTTTCAAATCTGAAGAAGAAATCAAGTGAAAGTTTCAGGGAATATGCCCTTAAATGGAGAGAACAAGCGGCTCGTGTTTAGCCACCCATGGATGACCATGAGTTAATCACTGTCTTCCTTCAGGCTCAAGAGCCGGATTATTTTCAGAACATGATGTCTGCGGTTGGTCAATCCTTCTTGGATGTAGTCAAAATGGGAGAAATGGTAGAGAACGGTCTCAAGACAGGCAGAATTATAAGTCAAGCGGCTCTCAAGGCTGCAGCTCAGGCTGTCCAATTTGAATCTAGTGACACGAATGAGAGGGATGAAGAAGTCATGATGATATCCGGGTCAAGAAAAGGTTCCAGAAGAGTACCTCGACAGTATGCGGTGTCTCGACAAGTTTTCCATAATTCCCCTGAGCATTACTATCCACCTCCGAACCCACCATACCCAGTTGATCCACCCCGGTATGTTATTCAGCCATCAAATCATCCAAGAAAGCGAGCACGAGCATCACAAAATCTCTATCAGCCTCTGCAAAATTTCCAAATACCTTATAACCCACTTCCAAACCAACGGCATAGAAGGGAACCGAAGTTGAAGGATAATTTCACACCAATAGGAGTATCCTATGAAAGCTTATTTGAGAAGTTAAAGCGACAGGACATGATTGCACCTATCCCTCCAAATCATGTGGACCCACGTGCAAGGAGCTTTGACCCATCTAAAAGGTGTGAATACCATTCCCATGCCCGGGGGCACAACATGGAAAGTTGTCGGGATTTGAAAAGGGAAATAGAAAGGATGATCCAAGAAAGATTGATTGTGATTCATAACAGTGACACCCAGAATATCGCGCTGAATCCGTCACCTGCACCTGATGATGCACGCTTTCTGGCGGTGATGCCTGGTGACATGGAATACGAGAATCCACTCGGGAATTTGCCGACTGAAATGGGAGAAGGCCATAGTAGTTCTGATAATCAAATTCGTGGCTAAATGTCAGGCTTATCAATTGGAGAGTCATTTGTGGTGGCTTATTTTGTTGTCATTTCTATTTGTCCGAGTTATTTCATAATGGTAATCCGAATGTTGTTTTGTGGCTCAAACCTTTTATCCTTGTATTTTTCTTTTGATCTTAGTGTCTCATCTAAAGGGGTCTAGGTTCGTTCTAAGTATTGTACCCCAGTTTTGTTTTTTTTGGTTGTTCGAGTCGTTGTTTTGTCGGTTAATACAATGACCTATTTTATATTATTTCTAGACATTTTCTGTTATTTAGTCCTCTCCTTCCTATAGTTCTTTTTCTGCTAGCTCTAGTGACATGACGTGCGCGCATAGTTCTGGCCTGATCTTAAAAGTTAATCACAAAACCATTGGGAGGTGATCGAGATATTTAAATGAGGTAAGAACGGTTTGAGATTATTCGAAACCCGAGTCATGAGAGAATGGGGCAAGTAAAAGAAAACCGTTAAAGGCCAGCTGCCAAAATTGACATGGGGTCGTTCATAATAATGGAAATGAGAGTGTTGCCCAACAGTGCTTTAAAGATATGACGAACGTTAATTATCTTGTTTACACTTGGCATTGTTTGAAGATTGGAATGACGAAGGCATTTTGTTCTGCTACCCAAATACTTTATCCATTGTCAACCCTTTGAGCCTTATTTTAAATTCTTTCATACCCCTCCTTCGGAATTAGTTGCAAAGACTAGAAATACAAGTTTGAAAGGCAAGAGAAGAAAGGGATAAATAAAAAGGTAAAGAAAAAGAAAACAACAAAAAGAGATAAAGAAAAGAAAAGGAAAAATGTGTGAAAAAAGAAAACTTGAAAAAGAGGAATTGGGAACTACGTTTGACCTGATTCCTCAAAGAGGATACGTAGGCGCTTCACAGCTCGGTCATAGTGTAAATAAAGAAATAAAAATCCCCAAGCTAGAAACTGGGGCAACAAAAGTTGTGTTTATAAAGGAAGATGTGGACTCCGAAGGTTGTAATATTGAACCCATTTTGTTTTGTTTCGAGCCTTTAATACCATTTATTTCTAGCCTTATCCAAATCCACATTACGGTCCAAAGAAAGACCTTTTGACCAATCTTTAAAATAGGCCAAGTCAGGCAAATGAGAGAAGTCTTATCAGAACATAACACTCTGATTCCCATCAGAAAAGACTCGGATCTGCAGCAGAAGAAATATGAGAGAATCTTAGCAGTAACACCACCAATCCCCAGAGGAAAAGTAACACAAATGAGAGAGTTTTAGCGGTGAAAACCTTCGCAGGCACCGTAAGGCGATGAAAGCTGAGAGAAAAACCGCAATGAGAGAGGCTTGGTAGTGAAAACCCCTCGGGCACTACAAGTCGAACGAAGATTGGAAACGAGATAGGAAAACCCCAGGAGAAGATTACAAAAGGAGGTTTAACAACGGAGGATAGGCTATATGTGCATGTCATGTCCATTAGAGTTGGTATCCATGTTTGATAGGTTTATTTTATAATTTTTCTTTTTAGAGAGTCATCTTCATTTTTGTCTTTTATTCTGTTTCCTTTTATCTTTCTCCTTTCATAAACAATTCCCTAATAGAGTCTGTTTGTAAGAAATGACTTCAAAATTTCCCATCAGCTTTCCAATTATGCAAGACGGAATTTGATTGGTACACCCAAGTGGTATAAGTGAGGAGGTATCAAGCGCAAAGCCAGTGTCCAGAAGGATATTCCCCAGCAATAGGAAATCGACAAAGGGGTGGATCGGTGTCAATAAGGATATCTCCAGGAAGGTTAATGACCTCAAGGCCAAGGTTAATGAGACTCAAAGGTCGGGAAATGCCCATTCCTTAGATATGCCGCCAAAGAAGGGGAGATATCCCCAGCAGAAAGGTATTTTCAGTGACAAGGGTGAACAAAGAAAATGGTTCACCAGTAAAACATGCAAGGTCTTCACGAAGGGTCATTGTCATAGGAATTCGGGTGTTCAGTGGAAAACCACGTGGAAAGGTTCGCGAATAAAGAGTCGTCAAGGAAGGCGGGGAAGCAAGAAAGGAGAAAGCTATCCCCAGCATGAATATCATCAAATACTAACATCCCCAGCAAGTTCTGATAATGAAACACAAAGCAGGGAAAGAGGAGGAGAACCATCCCCAGCAGGAGCACCACAACCAGCCACCACATTTTAAAACTAACTAATTTTTCTTTGATTTGAAACTGGAAGAAGAGGGGTTGTTGGCAGAAAAGCATGCCACAAAGAAGATTCTCAAACTGGGGCAGAAAATTTTCTCCCGTTGCGAAAATTTTCTCGAAACCAAATACCCGGTTGGGGAAAGAAGCCGGATAACGCGAGGAAATGATCTTTGAACCCGATTATCCCCAGCAGCTTTGAAAAAAAAAAGAGAAAACAACAAGCTGTGATAGAGGAAATTATACCCCCAGCAGACAGGACAAAACGAGGAAGCTTGCGTTCAGAAAGGCAAGAGGCCGGTACCACCCCCAGCAATTCTTAGAAAAATGAAACACTGATTTCGAGATTGCCCCGGCAGCATTATATCCTACAAGTTTTTCAAGGGAGCGAAGCACGAGCCCCGAAGGAGTTTTGGAAAGAGGAAGAAGGAAAAGGGATCCCCAGACAGGGTAATCCCCAGCTGATGACATTTCAATCCCCAGCGATTTCGGGAGATAGGTTTTGAAGGAAGTAGAAAAGGAGGAAATAAAGAAGATTTCCCCAGCAACATTATCCCCAGCAGGTAAGTAATCAATTCAAAGATGTCCCCAGCAGTCAAGAGAAAATAACATGACCCAGGAGGAAAGTAATTCCGAAACAAGGTAATTCAGAAGAAAGGATGGCCCAAGAGACGATGCAGGAAGAAGAAAAGGGTACAAGAAACAAAGGAAGGCGATAAGGATGGGATGAAATTAGTGAGTCGTAGTTGAAGTCAGGGAGCCCGCCTGGAGAATGGAGTGGCGATTTATTTTGAAGTTGTAGTTGAAGTCAGGGAGCCCGCCTGAAGAATGGAGTGGCGATTTAGTTTTTGAAGTTATAGTTAAAGATAATTTAATAGGAAGTGAAAAACAACAATTAGAGGTTTTAGATGAAAGCAACAAGAAGAAGGAAGCAACAATTGGAAGATTTCAAGTAAGGCATCAATTTAGACCTAGTCTGAGGAATTATTTTGAGTTGTAGTTGAAGTCAGGGAGCCCGCCTGAAGAATTGAGTGGCGATTGAGTTTTAAAGTTATAGTTGAAGTCAGGGAGCCCGCCTGAAGAATGGAGTGGCGAGTTAGTTTTGAAGTTATAGATGAAGTCAGGGAGCCCGCCTGAAGAATGGAGTGGCGATTTAGTTTTGAAGTTATAGGTGAAGTCAGAAAGCCCGCCCGAAGAATGGAGTGGCGATTTAGTTTTGAAGTTGTAGTTGAAGTCAGAGAGCCCGCCCGAAGAGCGGAGTGGCGATTTAATCTTGAAGTTATAGTATAAGTTAGGGAGCCCGCCTGAAGAATGGAGTGGCGATTTAGTTTTGAAGTTATAGTTGAAGTCAGGGAGCCCGCCCGAAGAATGGAGTGGCGATTCAGTTTTGAAGGGATAGTTGAAGTCAGGAAGCCCGCCTGAAGAATGGAGTGGCGATTTAGTTTTGAAGGGATAGTTGAAGTCAGGGAGCCCGCCTGAAGAACGGAGTGGCGATTTAATTTTGAAGTTGTAGTTGAAGTCAGGGAGCCCGCCTGAAGAATGGAGTGGCGATTTAGTTTTTGAAGTTATAGTTGAAGTCAGGGAGCCCGCCTGGAAAATGGAGTGGCGATTTAGTTCCGAGTTGTAGTTAAAGTCAGGGAGCCCGCCTGAAGAATGGAGTGGCGATTTAGTTTGGAGTTGTAGTTGAAGTCAGGGAGCCCGCCCGAAGAATGGAGTGGCGATTTAGTTTTTGAAGTTATAGTTAAAGATAATTTAATAGGAAGTGAAAAACGACAATTAGAGGTTTTAGATGAAAGCAACAAGAAGAAGGAAGCAACAATTGGAAGATTTCAAGTAAGGCATCAATTTAGACCTAGTCTGAGGAATTATCTCCTAGCGTCAAAATCTTAGTCGGAGGAATTATCTCCTAGCGTCAAAATCTCAGTCTGATGAATCTTTCTCCTGAGATCACAGCAATTTAGACCTAGTCCGAGGAATTATCTCCTAGCGTCGAAATCTTAGTCCGATGAATCTTTCTCCTAAGATATCAAAATCTCAGTCCTGATGAATCTTTCTCCTGAGATCACAACAATTTAGACCTAGTCTGAGGAATTATCTCCTAGCGTCAAAATCTTAGTCAGATGAATTTTTTCTCCCGAGATGGTAATCGTTCGATCTATACAGTTCAAGTTTTGGTAATCAGGTGCCCACTTGAAGAATGAAGTGGCAATTTATTTTCGAAGTTTGTTGAAGTCAGGTGCCCGCCTGAAGAATGGAATGACAATTTATGATTAAAGTTTGTTGTTAAAGTCAGAAGCCCGCCAGAAAAGCAGAACGGCGTCTCAGTTTCCAAGATTCGATAAGGATAGTGAACAATCGAAAAGTGACAGAGTGCAACGGAAATCCCCAACATGAATCAGAAGGAAGGCAACAAGGATCAGAAAAGTTAGATTCAGACTTCGAAGGAGAATAGCTTGAAGATCACAAGTAAGGAAATTCACTTCGGAGTGCAATGCAAGTTAGCCACAAAAGAAGCTTGCAACCAGAATGCGAGTCAACAGTCCGAGATGATCAACAAAAGTTAGTCACAATAAAAAGAGCAAGGAGTTAATCCAAGTGCAGAAGTTGATGAAAGATGTGGTGTGCTCAAGACATGGCCAAGGTCACGAGCACTGCATACCTGGTCTTGATCCGAAAAGCAGCACCTGCAACTAGCAAGTATCAAGGTTCAAATTTAGAGTCCGCATGAAGCACCAACCAATACTCAAGATCAAGCTTCAGAAGACTTATAGATAGGAATCTTGTAACTAGTAGCTGATATGCTTAGTTAGTCTTTCTCATGTGTTTGATTTTTGATGTAATAGCAGGACCACGGACCGGAACCTCGACGGAACGGAACCTCGGCGAAACGGCACCTCGACCGGCTCTCCACCTCGGTTACTCGATATCCTTACTCACTTCTGAACTACACGTGGCCTGATTCCTTTATAGCCAAGGATATGTAGGCAGCTCGGATACAAGGGCTCGGTCACATCCTCTTCTTTTAGTTTAGTCCCTCCGAATAAGGGTCGGGTCAAAAAACACTTGTCTAGTCGTTCTTTGTCTGAAAACTCTTTGTGTTTTCAGTCGTTCACTGTAAACACGTGATTTTTGACCCTCCCCGAGATTTTTTATATTTTTAGCATAAAATATTTAGTTTAGGCATAATATAGCTATTTTAGCTAATTTTGACTCTTTTACTTTATTTCTACCTTAAGATAAAAAATAACAAAAAATATAGTTTTATTAATGTTTCGTAATCATTTTTAAATTTGAAAAATACAAAAATAGTACTTTATATTTTACCTTTTTATTAAAAACGAAAATTACAAAAATAATTTTTATTAATATTTTGTAGTCATTTTAAACTTAAAAAATATAAAAAATAGTTCTTTATATCTTTATTTTTATATAAAAAAAAAAGAATTATAAAACAAAAAATAATATAATTAGTATTTTGTGGTAACTTTAATCTTGAAAAATATAAAAAAATAACTTTGTTTTAATTATTAGTCTTATAGTTATTTTGCTTACGTAGTGATTAATTAATAACACCGTGTTCTCATTCTCGGTTCCGGGCGAAGAATAATATTCGGGTTCAAACTACCCGGTTTTATAATTTTCGGACATAGCCCATAATAATCCGAGCCCACCGCACGTGGGGGACACACATGGGGGACACGGACGGAACACGAGGAAGACCCATCACTATTGGGTACCCAACCCCACGTGAGAGACCCATCATTTTGGGTCTTGGAATATTTGAAATAGAATACACATGCACTTCACGAAAAGGAATTGGAGGGGGTACACTGTGGGGACGGAAGGGTTTTAAAATGAAAAGGGAGAGGGGATTACACGTGAAGGAGGACTTGGGGAATTAAAAAAGAAAACAAGTAAGACAATTTAAAAGAAGAGAGAAAGAATAGAAGTGGGGGGAAACACTGTTCGGTCTTCATTATTTGAAGAGGAAAATACAATACACAGGAGGGAGGTGGTCTTCTTCAGTTTTCATTTGAAGAAGCTGTAAAAAGAAAAGAACGGGCAGCAATGGAGGGACACAAAAATGCCTGAGACCGAGCAACAAAAACAGCGGCAGCTATCATAAGAAACGCCCCTCCTTCGCTCCATCTCCTTCATCCGTTCCAAAACCTGCAGCAACCAACCATGGCTGCCTTCCAGCCCAGCAGCCACCACCAGCGATGAACCAGCCAAAACCTCGCCATGAACGAACCACCAAGCTCCTTCATCGACGACCAAACAGTCTCCATCGTACCAGCTCCGACGTCCAGCCATGAAAGTTAACTTATGCTTCATTTTCTCGTCATCTCCAAGCCAAACGACCACCAGTCGATGACCATCACTTCCATCTCCGAGTTCCCATCGCTAACAACCCTTCATCTTCGCCTGCTGCTGTGCCGTATTTCTCATTGATCCAGCAACGTCGCGATCAGCCTCACGCCAAACGAATCACCTTCTTCAACCATAAACCATCGAGCAACCAAGTGAACCTGACTTCACCTTCTTCAGCCACAAAACCGGCCTGAAACCTCCGTGAAACAATCCGTAAAGAGCCGTCCAAATAGAGAAAATCAGAGTTGTCGATTCGAGGATCGTCTCTGAATTTTGTCACAGTTCCGACGAGTGTCGAGGTCTGGTCGTAGTTCCATTCAAGGTTTCCGATAAAGCTTTTGGTTCTACTGTTCGAGGACATCATTTGGTCAGTTATTCTTGCCTCTGATTGTTTTGTTCAGAAATATTATTCATGATGCTTAACATACCGGTTGATCATTTTTCTGGTTTGGTTTTGCCGATTAGATTTGATGTATTGAGTTTTATATTGGATTAATTGTGTGAGCATTAAGTATTTCATTTGATTAAGTGCAAAATTAAATAGTAATGGCCACGTGATTAGTTGGGTAGTTGTGATGTATGTGAAAATTTAAGATGTTTAAATTTGTTTTGGTACATTAATTATTGGTTGATTTTCTGTTTATGAATGTAGATAAAATCAACGTACGTCGTGTCTAACAAAATGACAATCGCATGGCCCTCATTTGATTAATCTTGTTTTGTCCTTAGAATTCGAGGCGTGTCATTTAGCAAATTTCATGGCCCTCGCAAAGTACAAACGCAAAATTACTTTAGGCGCGTTAGTTAATAATAATACCTTCCTAATCACGGGTGCGCATTTATGTGACCCAAATCTTTACTCTCGGCGAAACTGAAACACATTAAAGTCACAGGCGTACTGGTTGCGGTGTGACTCGAAATGTGTTTTCGTGACGTCGCAATTCTCTTAAAATTAAAAGCGGAACATTAAAAGCACATAGTAAAAAATATATAAAAGAATCAGATAGAAACAAAAATTGCAATTGAGCGACCGTGTTAAAACCACGGAATCCGGGAGTGCCTAACACCTTCTCCCGGGTTAACAGAATTCCTTATCCAGGTTTCTAGTTTCGCAGACTGTATTACAGAGTCATAAATTTCCTCGGGTCGGGATTAGACCGGTGACTTGGGACACCATTATTTTCCCAAGTGGCGACTCCGAATTAAATAAATTAATCCCGTCTCGATTGTCCTTTAACTGGAAAAACTCCCTTGTGCCCTCGCGGGTACGGAAAAAGGAGGTGTGACAGC
>JASVEL010007720.1:0-109416 GCA_032618575.1 Nicotiana noctiflora
CCCGTTCCGCAGAACAGGCAGAATCCGGACTCTCCTGCCTACCAGCGAGGAATATACTGTGCCTATCATTCAGGTGTTGAAGGACATAGTACCGACAATTGTTGGACGTTGAAGAAGGCAGTGCAAGAATTGATCAATCAAGGGAGGATAGTCTTCGCAGATGAAGACATCCCAAATGTGACAAACAACCCATTACCAGCCCACAACAACGGGCCAGTGATTGGGATGATTTGTGACGATAAGGAATTTGACCCAGCCTTAAAAGCGATAATTGCCATCGCCAACATAGAGAAGCGGCCTGAGGTTACCCCGAAACAAGAGAAAATGGGGAAAAAGGTTGAAGTTCCTGAGACTAGATCTGAAAAGACGATTGAATAGAAAGCATCGTCTCAAAAGAGTGGAGTCCTTTACCTCCCGCGAGGTCGAGTAGAAAAACCATTGTCAATAGGTGCCCCCAAGAAGTTCCACTTAAAGAGGGAAACAACAGTGTATGTACCAAAGGGAACCTATGTGGCCCGAAAACCAGATGAACCCGTGGTTATTGCACGTGTGCAACAAAAACCTATGACAGATCCATCCGCTGTACCTTGGAGCTACCAACGGACACTCGTTACACACAAAGGAAAAGAGGTTGCAGGAGATTCATCTGGGAGCGTCCTGGGGCAAAAGTACTTAAACACGCAGGAGGTAAATAACGCCACACAAAGGCGTTTCCCATCAAAAAAACCTGTAAGTGCTGAAGAGGCAGAGGTCTTTTTTCAGAAGATGCAAATGCCTGACTATGAGGTGATAGACCAACTGCGCAAATACCCGGAGCAGGTATCGATGTTGTCCCTTTTAATGAAGTCTACTGAACATCAGAAGGTTTTGTTAAAGGCCTTGAATGAGGCATATGTGCCTATTGAGACTTCATCCGAACAACTTGAAAGAATGACGGAGAGATTCTTCGCAATCAATCAGATTTCTTTCAGTAAAGCTGATTTGCCTTTGGAAGGTGCGGCCCACAACAAAGCTTTGCATTTGACTGTCAAATGCGAAGGCTACTACATGAAGAGGGTCATGGTTGATGGGGGTTCAGGAGTAGACATATGCCCACTTTCCACTCTAGGCCGCAGAGGAATCGGAGCTGAAAGGATTCGGCCCAACAACATATGCGTGTGAGCCTTTGATGGTGTGAAGAGAGATACGGTCGGAGAGATTGATGTGATTATGACCATCGGCCCGGTGGATTTCGAAGTGACAATTCAAGTTCTGGATATGGACACTTCCTACAACTTTCTTCTGGGGAGACCATGGATTCATGCGGCTGGGGCTGTGCCCTCTACCCTCCATCAGATGTTAAAATTTGAACACAAGGGACAATAGATCGTGGTCCACGGGGAGGACGAGCAATCAATTTATCGAGATCCATCCATCCCATGCTTAGAAGCGGAAGAAGGAAGCAAACACATTGTCTATCAAGCTTTCGAGATTGTGTTGGCAGATCAACACGAAGAAGGGAACCCTCTTCCCCAACCCTTTTTGTCTAATGCCTCCATCATGGTGGCAAAGAAATGATCAAACACGGCTTCCAGCCAGGAAAAGGTTTGGGAAAGTCCATGCAAGGAGTGCCGAAGCTGATAACTTTACCCACAACTGAAAAGTTCTTCGGAGTAGGCTTTCGCCCAACCCCCGAAGATGAGAGATGGGCCAACAAGAGAAAGGAGAGAGGATGGGTTCTGCCATGACCATTGCCACATCTGTACCAAACTTTTGTTCGACCAAGGTACAGTAAAGAAGAAGAAGATGAGGTCTTCACATTGGAGGAAATTGAAGAAATATGTGGGGTCATGAGGCAAATGCTCTATGATGTTAATATGGTTCAATCGGGAGAAAGAACAAGCACCGCTGAGGTGCTGTATGTGGGCCCAGAAGCAAAATTGCAAAATTGGAAAGCCACATCCTTCCCAGTCAGGCGGGAGTTCTGGTAGATTTGTCCTGTCAATTTTTCCTTCATCACAAGTTACTTCAGGACGTAGCTTGGATGTTTTTCTTTGTTTTCTTGTATTTTTGGTCTTCCCAATGTAATTTTGTTTATCTTCAGAAAATTCCAAGAAAATGAAATAAATATTTTCATCATTTTGCACTCTTTCTAATTTTGTTATTTATTCTTCCTTTTCAGTCCTAATAATGCGGCTTTAAATAACATGACATGTTTGCGGAACTCATGCTCAAATCCGAACACGCCACCTAATCTGGAAATAATGAACCAAGAACCGGAATACGATGAAGAAGAGGCTTTTAGGGAAATAAATCGAGAATTGGAACATTTTGAGAATAAACCTAAGCCAAACTTGAATGATACCGAACCGGTTAATTTGGGAACTGTTGAAGAGATCCGAGAGACCAAGATAAGCATCCACACAGATGAGAAAACTCGAGATGCAATAATCCAGCTCTTGTTTGAATTTAAAGATGTGTTTGCTTGGTCTTACGATGACATGCCAGGATTAGGAGCCGATCTAGTGGTGCACAAATTACCAATCTACCCTGACTGTCGCCCGGTGCAACAGAAGCAAAGAAAGTTCAAGACTGACATCAGTGATAAAATCAAAGAAGAAATCACTAAGCAGTTGAAAACTGGGGTAATTCGAGTGGTACAATACACCACGTGGTTGGCTAATGTTGTGCCCGTGCCAAAGAAGGACGGAAAAACTCGAGTATGCGTTGACTACCGAGATTTGAATAAAGCAAGTCCTAAAGATAACTTTCCTTTACCAAACATCCACATCCTCGTTGATAACTGTGCCAAACATGAGAAACAATCGTTTGTGGATTGTTATGCGGGATATCATCAAGTGTTGATGGATGAAGAGGACGCCGAGAAGACTGCTTTTACCACACCTTGGGGGACTTACTGTTACCTAGTCATGCCATTCGGTTTGAAAAACGCTGGAGCAACATACATGAGAGCTATGACCGCCATTTTCCACGACATGATGCATCAGGAAATAGAGGTATACGTGGACGATGTGATCATCAAATCCAGAACTCAAGGCGATCATGTGCGAGACTTGAGGAAATTCTTCGAGAGGTTGCGGAAGTACGATTTGAAGTTGAATCCAGCCAAATGCGCTTTTGGAGTCCCGTCAGGTAAACTTTTGGGTTTCATAATTATTAGAAGAGGTATTGAATTGGATCCCACGAAGATAAAATCCATCCGGGATTTACCTCCTCCCAGAACAAAGAAAGACGTAATGAGTCTTCCGGGCCGACTAAACTACATCAGTAGGTTCATCGCCCAATTGACTTCTGCATGTGAGCCCATATTCAAGTTGCTGAAGAAAGACGTTGTAATCAAGTGGACAACTGAATGCTAAGAAGCTTTTGATAAAATCAAAGAATATTTGTCAAACCCTCCGGTCTTGGTCCCGCCAGAGCCAGTGAGACCTCTTTTCTTGTATTTAACAGTCTTGGAAAAATCTTTTGGGTGTGTCCTCTGACAACGTGATGCGACGGAGAAGAAAGAGCAGGCGATTTACTACCTGAGCAAGAAATTCACTAGTTATGAGGTCAAGTACACTTTGCTGGAAAGAACGTGTTGTGCTTTAACTTGGGTCGCTTAGAAATTGAGACACTACTTCCAAGCCCATACGACTCACCTCATTACCCGGTTGGATTCTTTGAAGTATATATTTCAGAAACCGATGCCCACCGGAAGATTGGCGAAATGGCAAATCCTGCTCACTGAGTTTGACATAGTCTATGTCACTCGCACGGCAATGAAGGCCCAAGCATTGGCAGACTATTTGGCCGAGAACCCGATCGACGAAGAGTATCAACCATTGAATACCTACTTTCCTGATGAAGAGGTAAATACGACAGAAGTTGTTTCGGAAGACAATCATGCTTGGAAAATGTTTTTCGATGGGGCGGTAAACGCTAAAGGTGTAGGGGTTGGGGCAATCTTGATCTCTCCTGCTGGTCAGCATTACCCGACCACGGCTAGGCTCCGTTTCTTCTGCACGAACAATACGGCTGAGTATGAAGCTTGTATCATGGGCATGAACATGGCAATTGATCAGGGCGTCGAAGATTTGTTGATCATGGGAGATTCAGATCTAATTATCAAACAATCTCAAGGTGAATGGGAAACTCGGGACGTTAAACTCCTCCCTTACCGACAACACGTGAATATTCTTGGCAAGCGATTTGCATCAATAGAGTTCAGGTATATCCCGCGATGTCACAATGAACTAGCTGACGCACTTGCCACTTTAGCTTCAATGCTAACTTATCCGGGCAACGCCCATGTCAATCCCTTGGAAATCCAAATCAGGGAAAGCCACGGTTATTGCAATGCAATCGAAGAAGGACCAAGCGTCAAGCCATGGTACTACGATATCAAGAGATTTTTGAAAACGCAAGAATACCCTGAACATGCTACTGGAGATCAAAAGAGGACCATTAGGCGACATGCAGGTGGTTTCTTTTTTAGCGGCGGGGTATTGTATAAAAGAGCCCGGATCTTAACCTCTTAAGGTGTGTTGATTTCGAAGAAGCAGGAAGAATCATGCACGTAGTACACACAGGAGTGTGCGGGCCTCATATGAATGGGTATGTCTTAGCCAAGAAAATCCTTCGAGCAGGTTATTATTGGATAACCATGGAGAAAGATTGTTTCGGTTTTGTCCGAAAATGCCATCAATGTCAGGTACATGGAGATCTGATTCATGCACCTCCAACTGAGCTGCATCCTATGTCAGCGCCGTGGCCATTTGTCGCTTGGGGAATGGATGTCATCGGCCCGATTGAGCCGAAAGCTTCGAATGGACACCGATTCATACTAGTGGCTATCGATTACTTCACGAAATGGGTCGAAGCCGTCACTCTCAAATCAGTCACTAAGAAAGCTGTGGTGGATTTTGTACACTCAAATCTTATCGTCGTTTTGGTATACCTGCAACTATCATCACAGACAATGCTGCGAATTTGAATAGTCGTTTGATGGAAGAAATATGCGAGCAATTCAAAATAACGCATAGGAACTCCACTCCTTATCGGCCCAAAGCCAATGGTGCCGTGGAAGCAGCAAACAAAAACATTAAGAAGATTTTGAGAAAGACAATCCAAAGTTCTAGACAATGGCATGAACAATTACCGTTCGCCTTACTGGGATACCGTACTACAGTACGCACATCGGTAGGAGCAACTCCATACCTGCTAGTCTATGGAACCGAGGCTGTGATACCGGCGGAGGTAGAAATTCCTTCACTTCGTACGATTGTTGAAGCAGAGATTGAAGATAGCGAGTGGGTTAAGACTCGATTGGAGCAATTAACTTTGATCGATGAAAAGCGAATGGCTGCGGTCTGTCACGGACAACTGTACCAACAAAGGATGGCTCGTGCTTACAACAAGAAAGTGCGGCCGAGAAATTTCGAAGTAGGTCAGTTGGTTTTAAGACGCATTCTTCCACATCACCAGGAAGCGAAAGGAAAATTCGCTCCTAATTGGAAGGGACCATACATCATCAGGAAGATACTGCCGAGAGGAGCGTTATACTTGGGAGACATGGAAGGAAAAGATCCTGAAACAGCTGTGAATGCAGATGCTGTGAAAAGGTATTATGTCTGAATTTGCTTCAATGATGTCCTTACAAGTCGAAATGATTGAAGGCTTTTATTCCCGCAACCCAAACACTACCAACCCTTTGTAAACCCTTTGAGCCGGTTACCTTTCTTTGGCAACCCTCTTTGGAATCCAAATAAAAAACCAAACCAAACAAAACAAAACAAAATTACGTGAACTACGTTCTGACTTGATTCCGAAAGGATACGTAGGCAACCTCTCCCTGAGGTTCAGTCACACCAAACCAAAAATCCCAATTTTCCCAAAAAATGAAACTGGGGCAGATGATATTGTTGATTCAGTTTAGATCCATCAAAATGATTCCAAAGTTGTAATTTTGTCCATAATTCTTATTACCCAAACCGAGTACAAGTCCTTCAAGATCGATTAGAAACCGAGAAAACATCGTTGTTACGGTCCGAAGCTTCTGGAATGAAAAGAAATAAAATAAGAGCGTCTTATTGGTGAAAACCTTCGGGCACCATAAGACGATGGAAGTAGAGAAATACAAAATGAGAGAGCCTGTTGGTAAAAACTCGCAAAGAGTGCTATCCGGCGATGGTAAGAAGAGAAATGAGAGAGGTCGATTGGCGAAAACCCGCAAAGGGCGCTATCAACCGAAAAGGTTGTTTCACCACAAGAGGTCCTGGCACGGCTCCTTAGCTCGGAAACATAGACCCGTTTTGGTTCATAAGGAAATGGGAGTTTGTGACGATCAAGCATCTAGTCCGAGAAGCATGTCATGTTGGTTTAAAGTCAGCATATACCTCAGATAAGTCCTTCTTTTCCCCGAAAGGGACTCCTCTATCTTCGATACGTTTTTTCCATTCTTTGTTCATTTTTTCTTTGAATCCCTTTCGTTTTAACTTTGAATTCTGAAATCATTACAAAGAAAAGCGACAGGGCCGTTTATACAGAATTACGCCGGGTAAAGAAGAAAAAACCAGCCTCAATGGTGTATTGATACAATCCCTGATTGGATCGTAATGATCGATTGTTTCCAAGGAAACGGAGGTTAGGAAGAAAATGGAAATCAAAGGCTAAGGTCTTAGAAGAAACGGAATGAGGCAGAAAGACAGAGCCCACACAGGCGAGTCCTCAAAGAATCTCGAGTTTGAATCCGGACAGTTTGAAGGGAAGTCACCCCCAAAGACAATTGGTAGCAAATTTTCTCAATGGAAATGGGTCAATGATCAAGCGATGAAGATAATCAAGGCCACAAAGGCAACCACTTTTTCAACTGATAAAATGTTCTTTGTTGAAAGCAGGTCTATTCAATTGTGCAAGAAGAAGGTACAACTCAAGAAGTGAAGTACGCAAGCATTGAAATGGCTTTGGAACAAGGAAAACACGTAAAAAGGGAAGTTTCTTTTCAAGAGCTTTATCCTATGCATTTGTTGATGGTTAAAAAAAAAGAAAGAAGGAAGAATAAAAGAAAAGAAAATGAAAACTCCAAAAAAGAGAATCAAATCATATCAGTCCAATATCTGTTTGGACCCCGGTCAGAAAAACCGAGGGTCTTTCCGGCCGGAAAGCCGCGAAACTTTTATCCCCGGTCAGAAAACCGAGGATCTCCCAGTCAGAAAACTGCTGAGCCATTTACTTTAACCCCGACCAAAAACCGAGGATCTGACGGCCAATAAACCGTTAGATATTGTTTGAATTCCGGCCAGAAAGCCGTGAAACTTTTATCCCCGGTCAGAAAACCGAGGATCTCCCGAGTCAAAAAACTGCGGAGCCATTTACTTTTAGCCCGACCAAAAAACCGAGGATCTGACGACCAAAAAACCGTTAGATATTGTTTGAATTCCAGCCAGAAAGCCGTGAAGCTTTTATCCCCGTTCAGAAAATCGAGGATCTCCCAGTCAGAAAACTGCGGAGCCATTTACTTTAAACCGAGGATCTGACGGCCAAAAAACCGTTAGATATTGTTCGAATTCCGGCCAGAAAGCCGTGAAACTTTTATCTCCGGTCAGAAGACCGAGGATCTCCCAGTCAGAAAACTGCGGAGCCATTTACTTTAACCCCGGTCAAAAAACCGAGGATCTGACGGCAAAAAAACCGTTAGATATTGTTTGAATTCCGGCCAGAAAGCCGTGAAACTTTTATCCCCGCTCAGAAAACCGAGGATCTCCCAGTCAAAAAAAATTGCGGAGCCATTTACTTTAACGCCGGCCAAAAAACCAAGGGTCTGATGGCCAAAAAAACCGTTGGACATTGTTTGAATTCCGGCCAGAAAGCCGTGAAACTTTTATCCCCAGTCAGAAAACCGAGGATCTCCCAGTCAGAAAACTGCGGAGCCATTTATTTTAACCCCGGCCAAAAAACCGAGGGTCTCGCGGCCAAAAAACCATTAGACATTTGTTGATGGTTAAAAAGAAAGCCTAAAAGGAAGAATAAAAGAAAAGAAAATGAAAACTCCAAAAAAGAGAATCAAATCATATCAGTCCAATATCTGTTTGGACCCCGGTCAGAAAAACCGAGGGTCTTTCCGGCCAGAAAGCCGTGAAACTTTTATCCCCGGTCAAAAACCGAGGATCTCCCGAGTCAAAAAGTACGGAACCATTTACTTTTACCCCGGCCAAAAAACCGAGGGTCTGACGGCCAAAAAACCGTTAGACATTGTTCGAATTCCGGTCAGAAAGCCGTGAAACGTTTATCCCCGGTCAGAAAACCGAGGATCTCCCAGTCAGAAAACCGCAGAGCCATTTATTTTAACCCCGGCCAAAAAACCGAGTATCTGGCGGCCAAAAACCCGTTAGACATAGTTTGAATTCCGGCCAGAAAGCCGTGAAACTTTTATCCCCGATCGGAAAACCAGGATCTCCCAGTCAGAAAACTGCGGAGCCATTTATTTTAACCCCGGCCAAAAAACCGAGGGTCTTACGGCCAAAAAACCGTTAGACATTGTTTGAATTCCGGCCAGAAAGCCGCGAAACTCTTCTTCTAAATCCCGGCCAGAAAGCCGTGGAACGTTTATTTGTGAAACCATGATTTTCTTACCCGATACCAAAGAGTCTTTTTAATCACTCTCTGTGTCACAACTAACTCACGAAATTTTCCTAGCAAAACTGGGGCAGAAAAATTTCGTTCGTTTGTTTGTTTTGTTGTCTAAATAGGTTTGACCTCGGGACGCAAGGATCGAGATAACCTACGAGTAGAACATCAATCCTGCATGAAGAAAAGAAGAAAAGAACCAAAAGAAAATGAGTCCAAATGTTGGAGTAAACAAAAGCGCGGATTGCTCAGAATCTGATTGAAGTAACAAGCTCCGCCGACTCCGTTTCACTCAATGTTACGGAAATAAACAAGCACGTACAGCTTGTGGAGCATCAAGATTCAGATCGAGGTCTACAGCAAATCAGATAGGATTCAAGACCAAGTTTTCAAGAGAATCATAGATAGGAATCTTGTAACTCATAGTTTGATAGCATAGCTAGTTCAGTTTTAATTTCTTTTGGTGTAATAAGGAGATCAGTAAGCAGTAAGCAGCAACATGCAGCAACGATAGCAACAGTAACAGCAAAGTGTCAGTCCACGGTAGTCCCAGCTACCAAAACTTCCCGAACTACATTGACCTGATTCCTGTTTAGCCCGGGATATGTAGGAAGCCTCCCGAAGCAAAGGCTCGGTCAAGATCTTTTTAAAATGCTTTACACGGAGTGCTCGAACGGGCAAAAATCGCTCGTATTTGCTCATTATCTTTGCACGAAAACTCTTCGAGTTTACACGCAAAGAGGGGCAGCTGTGAGCACGTGATTTTTGCCCTACATGAGAATTACTCCCAAAATAAAAAAAAATATAGAATAGTTTTGTGTTGTGTTGATTTTTGTATTTTTTGTTTGATTTTTCTTAGTTATTGTCTACATTTTTATCCGTGCATGTTTATTTGTTAAACTAATAAAAAAAAATATAAAAAAAAATAGTGTTGTATGTTTTGCATTTTTAGTCTTGTTTAAAGTGTTTAAGTTTATTGCAAATGATATATAAAACAAAAGTCACAAAAAATAATTCATCTTATACATTCTTAGCGTTTAAATGCCTAGTCATTTGATTTATAGTTAATTGATGTTTAATTGTGTGTGATAATTGTTAGTATAGTTAGTAATAGTATAAATTGATTTTTCTTTTGTAATTAGAATTTTTGTTTTTAATAAATTAGGATTTGAATTAAAAGAGAAGAGAATGGAAAATGAAGAGAAAACTGGATTGGACCAGTCCAAAATTAACCAAGTCCAGGCCCAAAAGCGGGAGCCCAATCCAAGCTCACCCAGTCCAGCCGATCATGGGTTCTTAGACGATCGGGGCCGTTGGATTAAATTAATCCAACGATTGAGATCAAATCTCCCAAACCCGGCCACAGACCCGATCCATACCCATCCGATCCGGCCCCCAGCTTTCACCAAACGACACCGTTTCCCTCCCATGGTTTAATCTGGATCGTTGATTCATGTTAATCCAACGGCGTACATTAATAGTCTCAAATTAATATACCAAAAACCCCAAAATGAATCAGACCCGTCCCATTTTTCACCCTGACCCTTCTCTCATCATCGTCTCTATCAAAGACGATATGCAAACCCTAGCGCCGCCTTCTCTCCCTTCGCTTGAAAACCCGGCGGCAACAACGCCGCCGGCCCCCAAAATTACACCCCAGGTCCCCCATCCTCCCCTGAACACGAATCCCTTACCCACCAACCTCGAATCACTCCCCATCATCTCGAATCTTTATTTGAAGATTCGAGCAAAACCCAAACCCACTCCAACCGAGCCCAAAATCTCACCCTAGCACCTCCAGACCACCCTCACACCCAAACGACCATTGGTCCGGCTCGAATCCGACCAGAATTAGTCGAACCCCAAAAACGGCCATAGGAACCCTAAAAATCCAAAATGGGATCTTCGATCAAAATTGATAGGAGATTGAGGTCTAATGGACCTTAATCTAGGTGTTCTCAACCGAGAACACCCCGATTAAGGCTCGTTTGGCTTCAATAAATCAAGGGCGGATGATTCGAGACCCGTTCAAAGTGCGGATTCTTATCTTACAAGGTACTCTTTTCTTCTAGCTTCATCTGGTTCTATATTGTATTTGTTTATGTGATATTTCCCATTTTTCAATTTTATTAAATCTTCTGTTCTTCTCTCAAAGACCCTTTATTTTGGTCAATCTGTCGTTTCTGATTGTTTGTCAAATATGCGTGTTTTAGAATAACGTATTCGCGTCGACTAGCGTTGTCGAATAGCTAAACTTGTATCCTCACTATTCTGCCTAAGAACTGTGCCCCATTAATCCATATAACAATCTTCTGTTAGCGATTACATGTGTTACAAGCTGATAGTTGATTGTTTTAAAGTATCAACAATTAGTCGAATAAGGATGTGGTTAGAACAATGTGGCAGTGAATTGGAATTTGCCTGTTAAGCCTTGAACCACTGTTGGATTAGAGTTCTCAACTTATCTGTGATTTTTAAATCTGAGTGGAATTGGGTATAGCTGGTAGTTTATTTAAGAAAATCGGAAGCTAACGGTTAGAATGCAATGCACATGATACAGCCTAGTGGAACCTGCTGTACAGCAGGGTATCCCATTAGCTCCCTGTACTTAGCATTTTAATACTAACAACCCATACTTAGACAGGATTTAGTGGTACTGACAGAGAGAATGGAGATGGGTTTTATTTTAGTTTAAGGGGCTGTCTAGTTCTTCTTGGGCTATAAAAAGGGGGATCATTCTGGAATAGGAAGTAGATTGGGAGCAATAGAGAATTCTGACTGGAAAAAATAGAGAGAAAACACACAGATACTCACTGGCAATAAACACTGAAAAAGGAGAGAGCAGAACAGTTTTACACATACACTCACAGAGAGAGTTTGAAACACATTTTTGAAATCTGGAAAACCACACAGATACACAAAGAGAGATAGAATTTGGGAGAAAGTTTCAAAAGATAGAAGGACAGATCTCTTGATCTTCGAGTGTGTGAGAACTAGAAAGATATTGTCTCATAACTTCTAGTTCTTCCTGTTTTCTGTTGGTAATCGAGTTTTGGATTGGTTGAGTTCATACTTTGGAATTTGGAACTTGTTTTCGGCTATTTTACTTGTTCCATTGCTGCTGGTGCTTTGTTTGTTGGTCTTCAATCTGGGCATTTGCTACTTACTGGGTTGCTACTGTTTGTTGTTCCCTCACTGTCTTGGCTTTCTCTTTGGCATTTTCCAGGCACCATTTCTGAATTCAACTTTGATGTAATTGTGAATTGGAGTTGAAATAGAGATGTTTTCCACCAGATCCATATGTTGAAATGTATTCTGTTAGCATAGCTAGTAGTGAATTAGTTTTTGTAGCTATTTGATTAACCTTTATTGATATTACATGAACAGTAAGTATATAGACTGTATAATTAGGACTGTTGTTAATAATTTGAACTGTTTATTCAAATTGGATTGTTAAATTCATTAGATTTTTCTTTCTTCTGATTTTATAGGCTTCATTTATTTAGTAAGGTTGACTCATTTTAGTGTAGAATTCATGATGTATTTCAAGCATAGGTATGCAAAATCAGAAACTCAAATGCGGATGATTAGTTTATAAATTGGTAGATAAATGTTCATTGTCGTATTAATTCATAATTGTTTAGGTATAACTAATAATTTGTTTTAATTGAGTCAATTGAATACAACTAGATTGTGTAATTCTTCAGATTTGATTCTAGGTTGATAATAACAATAATGAATCGCCTTTGTCAGTATAGTAACACTAATTCACTAGGATCATTAATATCTTCATAGTTTAAATATTTCACTAGTAAATGTGCTAATTGGAATCATGTGCGGTTAACTCAAATAAGTTTGACGGGTTTTACCTATATTTGCAAAGTTCCTTAATAAGCCTTTTGAACTAGTGGTCGAATTTTGCTTTGGACCCAAATCCTTCTCAAATAATTCTACACAAGTTTAATTTTGTTTGACTTTGATTCATGTAATTAATTAGGACTTCTCTTCATTTTAGACACAAATAACTAGAAAACCATAGCCGTTTTAGGATCTCATTTACTTAAAATATGAGACAAACCTCACTCAATTAATCTTAACTCTTTAAAAATCAAGGTGTGCCATTAGTTGAATTTTTATAGTTCTCGCAAAGTTGAAAGTGCGTAGTTGCTTTTGGCGCACTATTTTAAAATTAATTTTCTCGGGTGCATATTTTATGTGATTCAAATCTCAACGATATTAAAATATGTCAAAAAATCACGGATATAATTTATGTGACGTGCCTCGAGACGTGTTTTAATAACGTTGTGATCATTTTTAAAATTAGATAAAAGCGGTTGATAGGTTTAAATTGCATTATGATGTGAACATGTATAAAATCAAGAATTTTTAGCCAATTATAATAATTGAAGCGACCGTGCTAGAACCACGGGATTCGGGGGTGCCTAACACCTTCCCACGGGTCAACAGAATTCCTTACTTAGAATTTCTGGTTCGCAGACTTCATTTGGAAAGTCGAAAATTTCCTCGATTCGGGATTTAAATAAATCGATGACTTGGGACACCTTAATTTATTCCAAGTGGCGACTCTGAAATAAATAGAATAATCCCGTTTCGAATATCGTCACTTAAATTGGAAAAACTCCCTTACGCATCTACCCTCCGGGGTAGGGGGCGCGCCAAAAGGAGGTGTGACAACCCCCTTATATTTGTTAAAAATCTCAGCCCTCATATCCTCTTTCACTTAATATTCACGATTAAAAGCACAATCCTTATATTATTTAGCAATTGAAAACATGACTTAGAGTATAGTTTATGCAAACAAGTGAGGTAAACTAATGAAGATCCCCTAAGGATTCTACAGGTCGGCACAAGGCCCCAAACATGGCAATAAGCCCAATTCATAGTAATAGGGAATGCGTCTCAATCGCCAATATAGTGAAAATAACAATTGGGATGGCCAAGTCACAATCCCCATAAGTAAACGACCCCGCACTCATTATAGAATGCGTGTCATACCTCAATATAAAATTATGAGGTGAAAGTCCGGGATTTCAAACCCTTAGAGCAACATTTCCATCAATTACTCACCTCTAGCCGGCCAAAGACTAGCTTGCAATGTCCTTTCCTCACGAATCGACCTCCTCGCGTGTCGAATCTAGCCAAAACCACAACATATACATTACAATAGGCTAACGAAATGCAACCCAATCAAAAAGACTCGAAAAATATTGAAAATCACGAAATTTGCAAAATTTGAGCCTTGGGCCCACTTCTCGAAAGTTAGAAATTTTTATACCAAAATGTTCCTTATCTCATCACGAGTCTATACATGTAAAATTTTCCAACATTGAAGTTCAAATGCTCCCTCAAATCCTAATTTCTCATTCACAAACCCAAACCCTAGTTCTTCCCTTTTTAATCAATTTCCATGAATTTAGGTGTTGAAATCACTATTAGATGATGTTTCTAGGGTATAGGACTTACCTTCAATCGACTCCCAGTCAAAACCCTCTTAAAATTGCATCAAAAGCTCCTAAGGTTGCTTAACAATGGTGGAAATAAACTTGGTTCGCAGATGAAATAATGATATAAAAACCCTTCTGTCCATAGTTGTTTCCGCTTCTGCTGTCCCGCTACCGTTTATGTGGGACCGCTTCTGTGGTCAATATCCCGCTTTTGCGGATTTTTATTGAAAGCCCAAATTCCACTTTTACGGCTCCATATCCGCTTATGCGGATCTACCAAAAAAACTTCTGCGACTAAATGTCCGATCATTCGGACCCGCCTTTGCGAACCATGTTCCGCTTTTGCAGAACCACTCCACCCGGCCAAGAACCGCTTTTGCGATCCCTCACCTACTTCTGCGGAACCGCTTCTACGGTCCGTTTCCGCAGAAGCGGAAATACCAGATGACAGAAAAGTTGAACCTGCAACACACATCAAAACACTCGTTTAACCATTCGAATTCACCATGAGGTCCCTGGGACCTCAACCAAAAACACTAACACATCCTAAAACCTCATTCAAACTTGTTGCAACCCTCAAAACACATCAAACAATGCTAAAACCATCAAATCACATCGGATTCAAGCCTAAGTTTCTTAAAAATGTCCTAAATACACATTCGATCAAAAACCCAACCAAAATACCCCCGAATGACCTGAAATTTCGCACACATATCCAACATCACCTAATGGAGCTACTGCAACTCTTGGATTTCCATTCTGATCCTCGGATCAAAATCTCACCTATCAACCGGTATTCGCCAAACTTATAACTTCGCCAATTCAAATCTAGTTTTATGCCGGACTTCCAAAACCGCTTCCGATCACACTCCTAAGTCACAAATCATCCTTTAAAGCTAATGAAATCATTGGAATCCACATCTGAGCCCTCTAACTCGTAAGTCAACATCCGTTTATCTTTTCCAAACCAACCTTTCCTTAAAGAGACTAAGCGACTCATTTCCTTGATTTCAATCTCCGAACTTGACAACCCAAAATAGCCATTAGCTCCACATCATAGGTTGAATCATCATCTAACTGAACCATATTGAAGTCTAACACATGAGACGGGTCCCTATCATACTTCCGGAGCATAGAAAAATGAAATACCGGATGAACCCCCGACAAGCTGGGCAGCAAAGCAAGTGTATAGGCCACCTCCCCAATCTTCCTAAGTATCTCAAAAGGCCCTATTAACTGCGGACCCAACTTTTCATTCTTTCTAAATCTCATAACGCCCTTCATAGGCGAAACCTTCAACAAGACCTTCTCGCCCACCATATAAGATACATCTCGATCCTTCCTGTCCGCATAACTCTTCTGACACGACTGAGCTTTACAAAGTCTCTCATTGATAACTTTCACCTTATCTAAGGCATCCCGGACCAACTTTGTCCCCAATAACCTAGCCTCGCCAGACTCAAACCTACCAACCGGAGATCTGCATCGTTTCTTGTATAAGGCCTCATATGGCGTGATCTGAATTCTGGATTGATAGCTGTTGTTGTAAGTAAACTTTGCAAGTGGTAAGAACTCAGCCCAAGAACCTCCGAAATCAATAACACATGCACGCAATATGTCCTCCAATATCTAAATAGTACGCTTGGACTGTCCATCCATTTGAGGATGAAACACCGTGCTCAACTCCACATATGTACCCAACTCTTGCTGAAAAGTCCTCCAAAACTGGGGAAGTAAACTGAGTACCCCTATCTGAGATAATAAAAACTAGAAACCCATGCAACCAAACAATCTGGATGAAAAGCTCTGCTAACCGCTCAAAAGAATAGGTATACATACCGGAATGATGTGCGCGGACTTGGTTAGCCGATCCACAATCACCCAAATCAAATCAAACTTCTTTGATGTACAAGGGAGACCACTCACAAAATCCATAGTGATCCTCTCCCAAATATCCATGTGCTTAAGTACACCATCGGCCTTTGATGCTCCTATTTCACCTACTGACAGTTGAGACACCAAGCTACATGACTTACAATATCCTTCTTCATTCTCCTCCAACAGTAATGTTGTCTCAAATCCTGATACATCTTCATCGCACCTGGATGAATGGAGTACCGCAAGATGTGGGCCTCCTCTAATATCAACTCCCAAAGCCCATCCACATTGGGCACGCAAATCCGGCCCTGTATGTTCATCACACCCTCATTATCAATTGTCATATCTCTGGCATCATCATGCTGGACCCTGTCCTTAAGGATAAGCAAATACAGATCATCATACTGGCGCTCTCTGATGCAGTCATACAAGGAAGATCGAGAAACCACACAAGCCAACATTCGACTAGGCTCCGAAATATCTAGCCTCACCATCCTATTGGCTAGAGCCTGGACATCAACTACAAAGGGCCTCTCCCCAACTGGAATGTAGGCCAAACTACCCATACAAACTGCCTTCCGGCTCAAAGCATCGGCCACTACATTGGCCTTCCATGGGTGATACAATATGGTAATATCATAATCCTTGAGTAACTCAAGCCACCTCCGCCGCCTCAAATTAAGATCTTTCTTTTTAAACAAATGCTGAAGAATGCAACGATCAGTATACACCTCACACGATACGCTATATAAGTAATGCCTCCAAATCTTCAAGGCATTAACTATGGTAGCTAACTCCAAATCGTGTACGAAGTAGTTCTTCTCATGAGGATTCAACTGACGAGAAGAATATGCAATAACTCTACCCTCCTACATTAACACACATCCGATCCCAACTCTCGAAGCATCACAATACACGGTGTAAGAACCTGAAGCTGATGGCAAAACCAACATTGTAGTTGTGGTCAAAGTTGTCTTGAGCTTCTGAAAGATCTCCTCACACTCATCCGACCATACAAACGGTGAACCCTTCTGAGTCAACTTGGTCAAGGGTGAAGCAATAGATGAAAAACCCTGGACGGACCTGCGATAATATCCTGCCGAACGGAGGAAACTCCGAATCTCCATGGTTGAGGACAGTCTAGGCTAACTCTGCACTGCCTCTATCTTCTTTGGGTCAACCTGAATACCTTCACTAGATAACACGTGTCCTAGAAAAGCCACAGATCTAAGCCAGAACTCACACTTGGAGCATAAAGCTTCTCCTCCCTCAATCTCCGTAATACTGCTCTCAAATGCTGAGTATGCTCCTACTAGCTACACGAGTACACCAGGATGTCATCAATTAAAACAATAACAAATGAATCCACATATGGCCGAAATACATTGTTCATCATATGCATGAACGCGGATGGGGCATTAGTTAACCCAAAACACATAACTAGAAACTCATAGTGCCCATATCTAGTCCTGAAGGCAGTCTTCATAATATCTGAATCTTTAATCTTCAGCTGATGGTAGCCTGAAAGGAGATCAATCTTAGAGAATACCCTTGCCCATTGGAGCTGGTAAAACAAATCATCAATATCCGGTAGTGGATACTTGTTCTTCACTGTTTCTTTGTTCAACTGCTTGTAGTCAATGCACATTCGCATTGTGCCATCTTTCTTCTTTACAAATAACACAAGTGCACCCTACGGTGACACACTCAGCCGAATAAACCCCTTTTCGAGCAGTTTCTGAAGTTGATCTTTAAATTATTTCAACTCCGCTAGTGCCATATGATAATGCAAAATAGAAATAGGATTGGTGCTCGGCACCGGATCAATACCAAAATCAATGTCCCTATTTGGGGACATACCCAACAGGTTTGCAGGAAATTCATTACGGAAATCACTCATAATAGGAACAGAATCAACACTGGGAGCCTCAACTCCAACATCACGCACGAAGGCCAAATATGATAGACAACCTTTCCCAACCAAACGTTGGGCTATCAAAAAAGATATAACCCTACTAGGGACATAGTCAGTCATACCACGCCACTCGATCCTCAGAATACCCGGCACATCCAAGAAGACTGTCTTTGCATGACAGTTTAGATTAGCATGACAAAGAGATAACCAGTCCATGCCCCGAATAACATTAAAGTCTACCATGATCAAAAGCAATAAATCAACTCAAGCCTCCAAACCCCCAATAGTAACAAGACATGACTGATACACATGGTCAACAAAAATAGTATCGCTACCAGGGTAGATACTTGCACATGTAAAGCAAGACACCCTCGGACCGTACCTAAATGATGAGCAAAATATGAGGAAACAAAAGAATAGGTGGAACTAGGATAAAATAAGATAGAGGCATCTCTATGGCAGACTGAGATGATACTTGTGATAATAATATCTGACGCAATGGCATGTGTCCTGCATGAGATAGCATAAAATTGAGCCTGGCCGCCGCCTGATCGGCCTCCACCTCTGGGGAGGCCCCTGGTTGCCTGGCCTCCACCCCTAGCTGACTGGGTGGGTGTTGAAGAAACTAGAGCAGAAGACGAGGGCTAATCTTTTAGCAGACCGACATTCGTGGAAACAAGGGCAATATCTCATCACGTGCCCCAACTCCCCACACTTGTAGCAACCTCGAACTGGGAATGACTGCATGGCTTGAATCAGACCCCGTGAACCAGAATAACCACTGGAAGAACACAGTAGTAAAGAATCATGAATTGCTGGAGTGCGGTAAGAGATTTGAGCTAGGAGTGTAATAAGTGAAGACTGGCCTTGCTGAAACCCCTAATGACCACGGCCTAAAGATGCCCCACGATACTCGGGACGAGCCGACTTATGAGGCTTGAAAGAATGACCTCTGCTCTATTGAACCTGGCCCTTAGACAGAGCACCACTAAAGTTACCCGATCCTCGAGGCCTTTTTGTCTCTCTCTCCTCTATCTCCTGACGAAGATCCGTCTCAATATCACGAGCAATATCAACTGCATTGTCGAAGGTATCACTCAAAATCCTCTATCAAGTCATCAAAATATGGATGGGATAAATTAGTCCGTCCACAAACCTCCTAATCCTCTCTCGATCAGTCAATACCATCCATCGAGCATAATGAACCAACTCAGAAACTCTTACTGCATACTAAGACACGGTCATATCTCCTTGACGAAGCCACTCGAACTGTCTATGCAGCTCCTCCCTCTGAGACTGCGGTACCCACGTCTCTAGTAAGAGGGTGGAGAACTCTTAACATGACAAAGGCACTGTACCTACCGTCCTACGCCGCTCATATGCCTCCCACCAAATGAAGGTTGCTCCTGAGAACTGAAAGGTAGTAAATGATACCCCGCTCGACTCCAAGATCCCTGCTATCCGGAGCATACGTCGACACTTGTCGTGAAACCATGGGCATCCTCACCCCGAACACCACTGAAAGTAGGAGGTGAGATCCTACTGAACCTCTAAAGATGACACTGCTCATCGTCTTCCATAGTTGGAACCACATCAGCCCAAACCGGGGCAACCGACTGAACTGGTGCAACCTGCTGAGCTAGTGGTGCCTCTAGTTTCTGTAAACCTTGCACTACCTGCTCAGGCATGGGAGCAGCGGGGGTCTGATTGCCTCACCCGACCTGCGAGGTAGCTGATGCAGTAGTGGCCGAGACTGCATGTGCCATGCCAGTGCAAACTGATAGAATCTGAGCTAGGGCCTCATGAAGACCCGGAATCACAATAGGCACAGTTGGTGCCTGAACAGGTGCTTCTGGAGCCTCTACAGCTGGAGCCTAATCCTGAACCGGGGCAACTGGTGGGTCAACAGGTGTTTCCCCCTTGGCCCTGCCTTGACCACGACCCATCCACGACCTCTGGTGGCCTTAGTAGGTGGTACATGTGGTCGTTCACCACGTCCGGTAGCACGGGTTCTCGCCATCTGCGAGAAAATAGAATAACAAAATTTAGTTCTCGGATCAACAAAGTCTCACAATAAGAATTTCAAAAATATGAAGTTTCCTAAAGGTTCTGCAGCTTCCCGAGGATAAGTACAGACGTCTTTGTAATAATCCGTGAGACTCTACTAAATCGGCTCATGACTCGCTAGACCAAGTAACCTAGGCTCTGATACCAATCTACTAGAACCCAACCCCATCATGATGGCGCCCAAATCCACTTGAAACGGCATAATCATCAGAACCGACTAACCAATTGATAAACAGAGATAGTTAGATAAAAAGGTGAATCACCAAACCATTTAAGTCAAAGGTCAGAAAATACTGATAAAAATGCAGAAGTTTAACAAAATACAAAATATAGCCCAACCACGGACCCGGTGTCACGAACATGAGCCTCTAGATACAGAGTGTTATCCTACTACAAAGTCTATCTAAAATATGATAATCCGAAAACAAAATATAGGGATAGAGGGGAGAAATCTAAGGACGCAAACGCTGTGCAGCTACCTCGATGCTCCCGAAAGCTAACTCTGCTCGATCAAACTGGATCTACTCAGCCTAAGAAGAACCTGGATCTGCACGCAAGGTGCATGGAGTAAAGTGAGTACTCCGACCCAGTGAGTAATAAACATAAATATAGTCTAAAAGTAAGAAATCATAGAAAATACACAAGGGAACCTATATCCAACAGTTGAGATCATCATTGGTGTAAACATGTAAAAAGTAATACAATAAAGGGAATAATTCATGATAAGATACAACTCATATAACGGTACCACTCTAGTACCCGCTGCGGCGTGCAGCCTGCTCTACTTATTTAGTATCGACGGTACTCACTGGGGGGTGTGTGCAGACTCCGAAGGGGCTCCTACAGCCCAAGCGCAATATCATCCATCTCGTGGCATCAAACAAGCTCTCGGCCTCAATATAAATATATCATCACTACAGTGTGAAGCCTGATCCATAACAAGGAAAATCATCCTCGCCATCGGGTCCTCGACCCATCTCAGTCAAATAAGTTCACGACCACTCGGGCATGACACACTAAAGGGATCTTAGCCCTCATATACTTTTCATTTAATATTCAAGGTTAGAAACACAATCCTTATATTATTTTAACAGTTAAAAATATGACTGATTATAGTTTATGCAAACAAGTGATGAAAACTAATGAAGATCCCCTAAGGATTCTACAGGTCGGCACATGGTCCCAAACATGGCAATAAGCCCAATTCATAGTAATAGGGAATGTGTCTCAATCGCCAATATAGTGGAAATAACACTCGAGATGGACCAAGTCACAATCCCCATCAGTAAACGACCCCGCACTCATCATAGAATGTGTGTCACGCCTCAATATAGCATTAAGATGTGAAAGTTCGGGGTTTCAAACCCTCAGAACAGCATTTACATCTATTACTTACCTCTAGCCGGCCAAAGACTAGCTCGCAATGCCCTTTCCTCACGAATCGACCTCTTCGCGCATTAAATCTGGCCAAAACCCCAACGAATACATTACAATAGGCTAAGGGAATGTAACCCAATTGGAAAGACTCGAAAAATATTGAAAATCACAAAATTTGCAAAACCCGAGCCCTAGGCCCACTTCTCAAAAGTCAAAATTTTTTACACCAAAATATTTTTTTATCTCGTCACGAGTCTATACATGTAAAGTTTACCAAAATCGGAGTCCAAATGCTCCCTCAAATCCTAATTTCTCATTCACAAACCCAAGCCATAGTTCTTCCCCTTTTAATCAATTTTCATGAATTTAGGTGTTGAAATCACTATTAGATGATGTTTGTAGTCCATAGCACTTACCTTCAATCGATTACCAGTCAGAACCCTCTTAAAATCGCTTCAATGGTGGAAAATAAACTTGGCTCGTAGATAAAATAATAATATAAAAACCCTTCTGCCCATAGTTGTTTCCGCTTCTGATGTCCCGCTACCACTTATGCAGGACCGCTTCTGTGGTCAATATCATGCTTTTGTGGAATTTCATTAAAAGTCCAACTTTTTCTTTTGCGGCTCCACATCCGCTTTTGTGGATCAACCAAAAACCTCTTCTGCGACTAAATGTCCGCTCCTGCGGACCCGCTTTTGCGAACCATATTCCACTTTTGCGGAACCACTCCACCAGGCCAAGATCCAATTTGCGATCCCTCATCCGCTTCTGCCGTCCATTTTTGCAGAAGCGGAAATACTCGATGACCGAAAAACTGAACATGCAACACGCTTCAAAATTCTCGTTTAACCACTCGACTTTACCCTGAGGCTCCCGGGACCTCAAATAAAGATACCAACACATCCTAAAACCTCATTCAAATTTTTTCCAACCCTCAAAACACATCAAACAACGCTAAAAACTTCAAATCACATCGGATTCAAGCCTAAGTTTCTTAAAAACTTCCAAGATACACATTCGATCAAAAACCAGAACAAAACACCCATGAATGATCCAAAATTTCGCACACATATCCAAATCACCCGACAGAGCTATTGCAACTCTCGAAATTCCATTCCGACCCTCGGAACAAAATTTCACCTATTAACCGGAATTCGCCAAAATTCAAACATCGCCAATTCAAGCCTAATTCTCTTTTAGACCTCCAAAATTGCTTCCGATCACACTTCTAAGTCACAAATCATCCTCCAGAGCTAACCGAATCATCGAAATCCACATCCGAGCCCTCTAGCTCGTAAGTCAACATCCGGTTGACTTTTCCAAACTAACCCTTCCTTAAATAGGCTAAGTGTCTCATTTCCTATCCAAACCATTCCAATTAAACTCTAACTCACCTAATATCGATAATGAAATATTCAGAGAAAATAAATGGGGAAAACGGGGTTGTAACACATGAGACAACGGATCGAGTCGTCACACACACTTTGTTGCTTATTGCGATTTTGTGCTAATAGGCCATGCGCGCGCCTGGTTTTCATGAGTGCTCTAGAATTATTTTTTTTTGCCATAAATTTCATAGGAGCGCCCCCACTCCACACTTATATAGGTCAATCCATCAAGTATATTCTGCAGCGCAATACACCACCTCTATAAAGGTTATGGATTATTAAGAGTTTAATAGCGCAACCTCTCTTTCCTTGCAGTCTTGCATTATATACACATACCATTGGAAGTGACATAATTTAGTGGTATACATTGGATCAACTAATTCCTTGTTATTACCCATATGAACCTATATCATGGATCTCTAATCACATAGGTTGGGTTACCATCATTGTTGATATAACTCAAATTGGTAAAAGTCTCATTGCCCTTGATGTTTCATATATTAATTTTATTCCAAGAGGTTTAGTCAGAGGATCGGTTAAATTCAGTTCTGGCTTCGCATAATCTATGAAAATAATTCCATCTCTCAGCAGCTGCTTTATCACATTATGTCTCAATCGGATATGTTCTTCCCATTAAAGGATTTATTTTTAGCAATGGCTAATCGATCCTGGCAATCACAATGCATCAACATAGAAGGTGTCGGTTTTATTTCCAATAGAATACTCGCCAAAAGGTTCTTTAACCACTCGGCCTCATTGCTATCTAATTCCAATGCCACAAACTCAGATTCCATGGTAGATCTAGCTATTATTGTTTGTCTAGCTGATTTTCATGCCACAACACCCCCATCTAGGATGAACATATAACCACTAGTGGATTTTGTCTTATCTGAATCAGAGATCTAGTTAGCGTACTACAGTGGAAAATCCATTATATTTAATGCCATAGTTCATGATACCTCTCAAATATTTCATTACTCTAACTAATGCATTCCAATGATCATGACTTGGATTTTGAGTATATCTACTCAATCCACATACATCATATGCAATATCAGGTCTAGTAAAATTCATCAAATGCATTAAACTACCAATAATTTGAGCATATTTATTTTGATCTACCGGATCTCCCTTATTCTTTTTTAATTATCTACTAGCATCATAAAGAGTGCTTACATGTACCATATCAAAATTAACAAATTTTTTAAGAATTTTTTCAACATAATGTTCTTGAGTCAATATTAAATTATAGGCATCTCATAAAATTTTCATGTCTAAAATAATATTAGCTTCTCCCATGTCTTTAATCTCAAAATTAGAAGAAAAGAAAAATTTGGTTTTATGTACCAAATCAAGGCTAGAACTAAAAATAAGCATGTCATCCACATAAAGGCAAATAATAACACATGTATCATCTACATATTTTGTAATAACACATTTATTTACTTCAATTGATGAAAACTCATCATTAAGACTTAATCAAATTTTTAATGCCACTGTTTAGGTTCTTGCTTTAGACCATATAAAGATTTTAGCAATTCACATACATTATTTTTTTGGCCATACACTATACAACTCTCGGGTTACTCCATGTAAACTTCGTCTTCCAAATCACCATTTAAAAAAAGAGTTTTAACATTCATTTGATAAATAAAAAGTTTATAAATAGAAGCCAATGCAAATAAAACACGAATTGAGGAAATTCTAGTTACAGGAGCATAAGTATCAAAATAATCAACATTTTGCTTTTGGATAAAATTTTTTTGCAATAAGTCTAGCTTTGTTATTACCAATGGAACCATCCGGATTGAGTTTGTTCTTAAAAATTCATTTACAACCAATGAGTTTAGCTCCCGGAGGTAAATCAACTAAAATCTAAGTTTTATTTTGTAAAATTAAATTTAATTCTACATCAATAGCTTCTTTCCAAAGTGAGGCATCACATGAAGAAATAGCTTCAGAATATGTTAAGGGGTCATTATCCACAAGATAAGTATAAAAATTATTACCAATTTTTTTTATTTCCTTGGTGTTTTGCTTCTTGTTAAATCCTCACTTTCAAAATCACTTTGAATAATTAGAACACGTAAAATATTATGACTTGAAATAATAGGAGCATCATAAATTTTCTCAAATTTTAAAAGAAAAATATTTTCAAAAAATTTAGCATTTTTTGTTTCAACAATAGTATTGTTTTCAAGTACATCAATGTCGGCTACTAAAAATCTGTATGCTGCGACGTTTTCAGCATACCCAATAAACATACAATCAGATATTTTCGTTCCTATTTTTCTTTTCTTAGGATCGGATAACATAAATTTAGCAAGGCGCCCCCACACTTTTAAATATTTCAAATTAGGTGGACATAACTCATAAGGAGTTTTGCCCTAGGAATTCTATTTTGTAAATGACTGCAAATAAAATGGCTTCTCCCCAAAGATTGTCTGGAGCACCAGATCTAACAAGCATGCTATTTATCACTTCTTTTAAAGTCCTATTTTTTCTTTCCGCTACAACATTTGATTGAGGAGAATATGACGGATTTATCTCGTGAATTATGCCTTTTTTCTCACAGTAATCATTCAACAAAATAAATTTACCATCTCTCTGTGATCTAACTCTTTTGATTTTCTTATCCAATTGATTTTCTAGTTCAGATTTATAAATTAAAAATTTATCAAAAACCTTATCTTTATTTCTCAACAAATAAACTTTTGTATATTTAGAAAAATCATCTATAAAAGTAACATAATTTTTTCCCCTCCCCTAGTCACAGTTTGTTTCAAGTCTTCCATATCAGTATGAATTAAACTTAATAAATCAGATTCTCTAGATACTAAAGCACATGATTTCTTAGTTTATTTAGCTTTTGCACAAACTTCACACTTAACAATATTCGAAAAATTAACATTTGAAATAAAACATTCCGAGTGCATTTTCTTAATATAAGATAAACTAACATCTTCTAATCTATCATGCCATAAATTAAAAGAATAAATTAAGTAAGCCGAAGTACTAGCATTTTCATTGATAACATTGAGTACAAACAAGCCATGGTTATAACTTGCCAACAAAATTATTATTCTTGGTCAACATGAGATTATCAGATTCAAAAGAAACCTTCACCCGCATTTCTCCTAATAATTCCACAAAGACCAAATTGGTACAGATACTAAGAATATGAACACATCATTCAATGTCAAAATTTTACCAGATATGAGTTCGAGAAGAACTTTGTCTTTTTCAAGAACTGGAGTAGTCCTTGAGTCACCAAGATACACAACTTCGTCTCCTTCCTCAACTTAGGTGTAAGACACAAAGTCTTTTTTGTTAGTATATCCGTGCCTAGTGGCATCTAAATCTAATACCCAATCTTTCACATAGGTCACAAGGTTCACTTGGGAAACAACTGCAATAATTATGTCATCCGCTTTTGGCATCAGTTAAATTTACTGTAGCCTTAGTGGGATTGTCATTCCCAACTATTTTCCGGCATTGAGGAACAAAGTGGCCAGGTGTACCACACACAAAGCGGTTGCCTTTATCCTTGAAGGTTTGATTATTGGTTTTGGGCTTATAACAATTTTCTTTATCATACCTGTTACTTGATTTTCTCTAACGGTTGTTTTCCTCCACAAGACTGCTTTTAGTATAAATTTTTTTTCCTTTGTCAACAACAGTATGCTTGTGGTTAAAATTATCTCCACCAAAAATGACAATTTTAGCAGTGTTATTTTCCATAATAACAACGTAAAATATCCTTAAAATTTGTTAAAAATTGATATTTATGGAGAATAAAAGGTTTAGCTTGAGCCGTGTAAAAAACACATCCTTAAGGATATTTTGCCCATACCGAAATAAATAATATTAGGCGTATCCCCCAAGATTCAGCAAATGAATAAAAGTCTACAAAAACGTTCCAAACACAACTATTAAGGCTATTGCTAACTGACAAAGATTTCAAAATAAAAAATTTAAAGGCTTTGAAAATGTTTAAAACGTTAATAATTCACGCCGATTAAGCCTGTTGCTAACTATTCAGAATAAAGGATTCAAAAGCCGTTCAATGCTAATAAAAGGTATGTCACAATATTACAATAATATTTATTAATCATGCCTAGTAATGGATAAAATATATATTATAAGTTAGTCTAATAAAGACCCACTAAAAAATGAACGTGGACATTAACAACAAGGCAGAGAAGCTGTTTTCAATCGACCCTCGGCGCAGGAGTGAACGTGGACATCAATTTAAATATTTTTTTTTGAGAAATTTATGAAAAATGTGAGAAATTTGAAGAATATTGATATTAATATTGATATGGTTGACTTCAGTCAACATTTTTGGTACACGGACCCGGACCCGAGATTGGATGGTCCCGAAAGGTCCGTAGGAAAATATGGGACTTGGACATGCGTCCGAGTCGAATTCTGAGGCCTAGAGCCCAAGTTATGAATTTTTCTGTGAAATTGTTTTTGATGTAATTGTTAAAGGAAAATGAATTAATTGACCTTGGTATCGGGCTCGTATATTGGTTCCGACGCCCGGTACAAGTCTTAAATATTATATATGTGCTTTATGCAAAGTTTGGTGACATTCGGATGTCGTTTGATATGTTTTGGACCTTGAGTTCCAAGTTTGAAGTTTTGAAAACCAAAAGTATGAAAATCATGAACTTGAGATTTGATTTGATGAAAATGATGTGAGATTGGCGATGTGATCGCACGAACAAGTTCGTAATGTGTTTTTGATGTTGTGTACATGTTTGGTTTAGAGCCCGGGGGCTCGGGTAAAGATTTGGTAGGCCGTTGGATCAATTTCTGAATTTTTGCACTGCTGGTTTTTCACCCAGCCGTTGTCTTCGCAATTGCGAAGATTTTCTCGCAATTGCCAGAGGTCCCAGGCCGGCCTTGGTTCGCAAATGCAAACCATACTTCGCAAATGCGAAGGGCGTCCAGGACTGCTTGGGTTCGCAAATGCGAACACAACCTCGCAAATGCGAGGCCTTCAGTGTTAAGCCTGGCTTCGCAAATGCGAAGCATTTGTCGCAAATGCGAGGGCCCCTTGATCCAGCCTTGTTCGCAAATGCGAACAAAAGTTCGCAAATGCGAACGTCCCAGTTATGTCTTGGCTTCGCAATTGCGAATAAAAGTTCGCAAATGCGAACTTCCCATCCTTAGCTTATTTTTCAAACTCTAAAATTTGGTCGGGGTTCGCAAATGCGAACACAGAGACCTGTAAATCACGATTTCCAGCTTCATTTTTCACATTTCACAACCCAAAAACATCCATTGGCGATTTTTCACGAACTCCCTCTTCTTCAAAGCAATTGTAAGTCACTTTCTACTTAATTCTTTCAATTCCTAACAACATTAAACATGTTTTTCAATAGAAATCAAAGGTTTTCATGGTAGAATTTCTTGTTTTTGGTAGAATATAGGGTTTTTCATGAATTGGGTAATTGGACCTCGAATTGAGGTCCGATTTTGAAACAAATCATATACTTGAACTCGTGGGGGATGGGTAACCGGATTTTGGTCCGAACCCCGAGTTCCGACCATATGGGCCCGGGGTCGATATTCACTATTCCGGGCAGAATGTTGTAAAAGTTGTAATTGTCCTTATGAATTAGTTTGTGGAGTAGTATTGATAATATTAAATCAATTGTGTATAGATACTATTGGATTGGAGCCAAATTCGAAAGGAAAAGGCATTGCTATGGATTGAATCGTTCGTAAACTTTCGAGGTAAGTGTTTGTTCTATCCTAGCATAAAGGAATAGGAATTTAGTTATGTATGAATTGCTGATTAAGAGTTATTGGTGTCACACCGGTAACGGAGATAAAATGTTGATTTATTATCAATTATTGGTTCAAAACCGGTAATTATAAATATTGTTGATGCAGAGATTATTGGTTAAATACCGGTAATATATATTTATGAATTGGGATCGTGTGGCGCGCCGACCACTTATATATTAATGAATTGGGATCGTGTGGCGCGCCGACCACTCATATGATAAGAAATGGGATCGTGTGGCACGCCGACCACAAAGAGATTTAAATCTTGGCATTGGCCATAGTTGCCGGTAGCCTATATATATATTTGGGAGCGGGTGGTACGCCTACCATAAGGTATAATTTATTGATATATATGGGATCGTGTGGCACGCCGACCACAAAGTGATTTGAATATTGGCATTGGCCATAGTTGCTGGTAGCCTGTTGTTACATTTGGGAGTCGGTGGTACGCCTACCACAAGATATGATATGAAAAATGAATTGAGACATGAAAGTAAGATTTGTTCTGTTGATCAAATTACTCCGGATATTATGAGTTATTGACTGTTATTTCAAAGCAGAGTTCTTTCCTTAAAGACGTTCGATAACGTTTTCTGCTGTTGTATATGTATATGTATATTTCAATTGTACAGGTTTATGTGGGTGACTCGCCTTAGTCTATCACTACTTCGCCGGGATAGGCCAGGCACTTACTAGCACATGGGGTCGGTTGTGCTGATACTACAATCTGCGCTCTTTTTGCGCAGATACAGGTTACGGACAGCAGTAACAACAGTAGCACGATTGTGGATATTCCGACTATCGAGACTACGAGGTAGCCTTGCAGGCGTCCGCAGGACCCGTTGTCTCTTCTATCTATGTATTTCATTCTGTTATTTCTTTCAAACAATTATGTGTATTGTTCTTAGAAGTTTGTGAGTATTGTGACACCAGTCTTGGGTAGTGTATCATGTTTGGGTTTTCTGTATCATTTTGGATAAAATTGACTAAGTCTTCCGCTAAGTTTAATTATTTCGCCGTAATTATATGATTTTATTTAAAGTCTTAAGAAGAGAGTGGTAACTAATGAAAAATCTAAGTAACAGCTGGCTTGCCTAGCTACCACGAGTAGGCGCCATCACGATCCCGATGTTGGGAAAAAATTCGGGTCGTGACAAGTTGGTATCGTAGCTCTAGGTTACATAGGTCTCACCACTCACGAACAAGCTTAGTAGGGTTTGAGAGGTAGGTACGGAGACGTCTGTACTTCTCCTCTAGAGTCTATTGAGTTAGGAAAGAGTCTCTCATTTGTTCCTTCTTGTCGTGCGATTTGTTTCCTCAAATGTTAAATTGAATTTCTACTCTTGGCTTCCCACAAATGCCAAAGTCACGTACCGCTTCTTCAGTCAAACAATGGCACAGGCGGGTGATAGATCAACTACGCCTTCAGAAGTTTTGCGGAGGTCGGATAGGTTTCACAAAACTTTTCGCTACCACCTTCAGCGGTGCATCTTTTGAGAATCCATGGGATTGTGCTTGACCGTTGCTATGATGTATTACAGAACGTGGAAAAATTCAAATGCGAAGGGGTTGATTTTACTATGCTTTAGAGGGAAACAGAAGTAGTGGGAAGATAATGTATTTACCACACCAGTTATGGTCCCAACGGAAGATGCAATTATATCAGGAGATCATCCGATAAATCGTGTTGGGTTTCAACGGACCTAGACGTCCGGTCGATGTGTTGGAGTTGCGAAGGACAAATATGGTGAGTTATTGGAATGTATATATATGGTATGGAAAGGTCCTCTAAATAATTTATACATATTTAAGGTTGGTTCCTTTCATGGTGTAAGAAATCGCCCCAGAGAATAACGAGGAGTTTGTGAGTAAACGGGGTAGCTCAGCAGTGTTAAGCCAACATAGCAAAAGAGGAAATTGGCCGTTGATGTTTGTGACAAGCCTACGAAGAGGGCAAGTCGGCCAATGCAACGCTTCCACTAAACTCTATTTTAAGAAAATGTTCCGAAGACGTGACCCCCGAGATTCTCTGCAATATGTAGTATATGCGATCTGAACGGTTGTACCAGGTCACAATGACTGTGTCCGAATATATATTGTCATGAGCAATAAGTTAACCGAGCCTTAAAGGAATTGCTGTGAATGTGGAATTTTGGAGAAATACAATTTTAGGAAAGCACTCAGGCTACGTGCTCCATTGTAGTCAATACTTATCTTACATGACCAGCCAGAGGTAGGGGTCGTGATGTTAGAGGTGGAGGTGAGAATTCTAGAGGTGGAGACCTAACCGCTGATATAACTTCTATGGTATAACTGAAGTCACTACACCAGATGTGGTCATCACACGTATAATTCAGATTGTTATAGACATAATAATTTTCCCTTAATTTGATTTGGTAAAGAAAGTTTAGGCGAGTCCTTTTAACATGCTCCATTCATGAGTGAGCATCGTAATCATCAAATATGCTTATGGAAATACTCACGTTGAGATATTACATGAGGATAGACATCCCTAATATTAGGTGTTAGTTACTAAAATATCCATGAGGCTAAGAGTGACCTTATATTACTTATTACAGTGGGTTTTGATATAATTTTTGGGATAACTAATTTTAATCGTTAATTGTGCGCCCTATCAGTATGAGAGCTCATTTTATGTCGTGATTATCTTTGACGGACAATTATTGAAAGGAAGAAAGAAAGGAAATGAAAAAAAATTTCAGATGATATGATGTGCAAGCACTGTGATTCAGAGTTGAGGATGAGATCCTCCAATTTTTGGCATAATGTGAAATATTTCTAAGCCGAGCTTCAAGCTGCGGTGGATATCATATGAGGACTGGGTCCTGGTAGTAAGAGTTTATGTGTTTAAAATTCTTCTTTTATGAAATTAATATTTTCGTATTGCATTCGTAAATAAGAGTCATGTCCGTTAGGACTATTTGACAATTCTTGTATAGTTTCTATTCATATATAGCCATTTCTATTTTGAAACCGTTGAGCTTAGCCTTTGAGACGAGCACCCAGGTGCATATATATGACTCATTAATTCAAAAAAAAAAAAAAAATAATCACGAGGTCTCCATACCTCATTCTGAGTAAAGTGGGATTTGTAGAATAAGGTATTTGACAACACGTAGTTAATTGGCAATGTTGTAATTTAGGGACGACTCTTTTCGCCAAAGTCACGGTTATGTGTATAAGTAAGTGGTGTTCATGCCCTAGTTAGATTGGCTCGTGATAGTACCCAAGGATAACGTACTGGTATATTCTCGCAGTCGGGAAGAGCACGAGAGCAAGACCTCGTAGCTGATTCTTCAAACTCGAATGATAATCGCCTATATGCCAAATTTTCGAAACGTGAGTTCTGTTAAGTTCGGTAGCATTTCTCGGCCATACTGCAGAGCGTGGAAGGTATTCGAGCGGACCCAAAGAAGATCTGAGAGGCGTCCGGTGATTGGCCTCGACCAGCCTGGTGATCGAGATCCTGAGTTTTCGGGATTAGCGAGTTACTACCGTCGAATTGTAGAGGGTTCTCTTCTATTGCGCCCCGATGACCAGAGTTGACCCTGCAGGGTGTCCATTTCCGTGGTCATAGGAGCAGCGAGGCGAGCTTCGAAGCTTCAAGACAGCCTTTGACCACCGCACCAGCTGTTGATACTACCTACGGGCGCAGGACCTTATCACTTTATTGTGACGCATCTCGTACGTGCATTGGAGCGGTATCGACGCAGACGGTAAGCGTTATCTCTATGCTTTGAGCGCTAAGAAATACATGTAGAAGAATTATCCAGCATACGATCCGGGTTAGCAAAGCAGTGGTGCATGCCGCAAGCATTCGGAGGCATTATCTATATGGTGACGTGTGAGGTATACACCGATCATAAGAGTTCGCAGTACTTGTTCAAGCAAAAGAAAGTCGAATCTACGACAGCGGAGATGGTTATAGTCGCTGAAAGACTATGATGTTACTATCATATATTAACCAGTAAGGCCACTGTGGCGGCCGATGCATCGAGTGAAGTTCGCTCGCGACGTGGTAGTGCTTGCATTCATTCCGGCTGCCGATAGACCATTTGCTCTAGTATGTCCGGTGCCTTAGCCAACCGGTTCGTGAGATTAGATATTTCGAGTCTAGCCAGGCATTAGCTTCGCACGGTCGCTCGCTCTTCTCTGCTATTAGCGGATCAGTGAGAGGCAATTCGATGATTCTCATTTGCTTTATTTCGAAGATACAGTACAGCCGGGAGGTGCCACAAAGGTAAATCTAGATGATGACGGGGTATCGAGATTGCAGGGTCGAGTTTGCGTGCCTAATAGTCGAAGCGGATTCGAGAGTCGATCTTAGCAGTAGGCCCACAGCTCGCGGTATTTTATTCACCTGGACACCGCGACGATGTATCGAGACTCGCGGGAGCACTATTGCGTGGTGCAGAATGAAGAAAGATATCGTTGCGTACGTCGCTCGGTGTCTAAATTGTCGACGAGTGAAATACTGAGCACCGGAGACCATGTGGCGGTATTCCGGCAGGATTGAAATTCCCGAGTGGAAATGGTGAGCTGATCACTATGGACTTCGTTATTCCTGGACTTCCTTCGACTCGGAGGAAATTTGACGCCATTTGGGTCATTGTTGACAGGCTGACCAAGTCAGCACACTTTATTCCAGATCTGTCTCCTACTCCATCGCAGGTAGCGGAGGTCGACATCAGGGAGATTGTTCGCATCTCACGAGGCGCCGTATCTGTTATCTTCCGATCGGGGCACCTAGTATCACCTCGCGGTTCCTGGAGGGCGGTCCGAGCGGAGTTAGGCACCAGGTTCAGCTGAGTACAGCTTTCTCCACAGACGGATGGGCCGTCCGAGAGGACTATTCGCATTCCTGAGAGGATACGATTCTTCGAGTCCGTGCTATCGATTCGAGGCTCGCGAGGCTGTGGAGGTTGCCATTAGCGAGAGTTCGCCTACAACAACGGCTACCAGTCCTAGCATTCGGATGGCCCCGTACGAGGCGTTGTGTGGTAGGCGATGCCCGGTCGGATTGTCGTAGCGGGAGAGGCTAGGTTGTTGGGGTATAGATTTAGTCCAGAGGCCTTGGATGGTGGTCACGACTATCCGAGAGAGATTGCGTTCAGCTCAGCCAGGCAGAAGAATGATGCGGATCGTAAGGTTCGAGATATAGATTTCATGGTTGGTGAACGAGTATTGTTCTGAGTGTCGCCTATGAAGGGCGTGAATTCGGGAAGAAGGGCAAGCTCAGCCCTAGGTATATCGGCCCATTTGAAATTCTAGACAGAGTGGGAGGGGTGGCTTACAGACTAGCTTTGCCGCCTGGCTTATCAGCAGTGCATCCAGTTTCATGTATCTATGCTTCGGAGATACCACGATGATCCCACACATGTGTTAGACTTTCGTAGTTCTGTCCAATTGGACAATGATCTATCTTACGAGAAGAGCGGCGGCCATTGCACTCAGGCAGGTTCGGGCGCGTTGAGGTCGAAGACTTATCCTTGCGCGTGTTCGGTGGAGAGGTCAGCCCCCGAGGCATCGACCCGGAGTTCGAGTCCGGGACATGCGGCTCCCACCCACGTCGCTGCTTCGACCGTGTACTTTCTTTTGTACGGTCTGAGGACGAACGGTTTTTTAGAGGTGGAGGACCCAGAGGGGCATCACTTATTTTATTGATCATTTCGAGCATTTTGAGGCCTTCCTTAAAGACCCATATTCCGTCGAATAGAAAAAAAAATATAGAAAATATGACCCCGAGAAATTTTGATAAAATGATATTAATATCGATATTGTTGACTTACGTCAACATTTTAGGCAAACGACCCGGACCCGAGATTGATGGTCCCGAGAGTCCGTAGGAAAATATGGGACTTGGACATGCGTCCGGAGTCGAATTCCGAGGCTTAGAGCCCAAGTTATGAATTTTTCTGTGAAATTGTTTTTGATGTAATTGTTAAAGGAAAATGAATTAATTGACCTTGGCATCGGGCTCGTATTTTGGTTCCGACGCCCGGCACAAGTCTTAAATATTATATATGTGCTTTCTGCAAAGTTTGGTGACATTCGGATGTCGTTTGATATGTTTTGGACCTGAGTTCCAAGTTTGAAAGTTTTGAAAACCAAAAGTATGAAAATCATGAACTTGAGGCTTGATTTGATGAAAACGATGTGATATTGGCGATGTGATCGCACGAACATGTTTGTATAGAGCCCGGGGGGCTTGGGTAAAGATTTGATAGGCCGTTGGTTCAATTTCTGAAATTTTACACAGCTGGTTTTTCACCCAGCTGGTATCTTCGCAAATGCGAAGATTGTCTCGCAATTGCGAGAAGTCCCAGATTAGCCTTGGTCCGCAAATGCGAACCAGTCTTCGCAAATGCGAACCAGACTTCGCAAATGCGAAGTTGGCGAGTGTGTGCAGTGGTTCGCAAATGCGAACTTAACCTCGCAAATGCGAGGCCTTCAATGTTTCGCCTGGCTTCGCAAATGCGAAGCATTTGTCGCAAATGCGAAGGCCTCCTGACCCAGCCTTGTTCGCAAATGCGAACCTTATGTCGCAAATGAGACGATGGCTTCGCAAATGCGAACAAAAGTTCGCAAATGCGAACTTCCCATCCTTAGCTTATTTTTCAAACTCCAGAATTTGGTCGGGGTTCGCAAATGCGAACACAGAGACCTGTAAATCACGATTTCCAGCTTCATTTTTCACATTTCACAACCCAAAAACATCCATTGGCGATTTTTCACGAACTCCCTCTTCTTCAAAGCAATTGTAAGTCACTTTTTACTTAATTCTTTCAATTCCTAACAACATTAAACATGTTTTTCAATAGAAATCAAAGGTTTTCATGGTAGAATTTCTTGTTTTTGGTAGAATATAGGGTTTTTCATTAATTGGGTAATTGGACCTCGAATTGAGGTCCGATTTTGAAACAAATCATATACTTGAACTTGTGGGGGATGGGTAACCGGATTTTGGTCTGAACCCCGAGTTCCGACCATGTGGGCCCGGAGTCGAAATTCACTATTCCGGGCAGAATATTGTAAAAGTTGGAATTCGCCTTATGAATTAGTTTGTTGAGTAGTATTGATGATATTAAATTAATTGTGTATAGATACGATTGGATTGGAGCCAAATTTGAAAGGAAAAGGCATTGCCACGGATTGAATTGTTCGTAAACATTCGAGGTAAATGTTTGTTCTATCCTAGCTTGAGGGAATAGGATTATGTGCTATGTATGAATTGCTGATTAAGAGTTATTGGTGTCACACCGGTAACGGAGATAAAATGTTGATTTATTATCAATTATTGGTTCAAAACCGGTAATTATAAATATTGTTGATGCAGAGATTATTGGTTAAATACCGGTAATATATATATTTATGAATTGGGATCGTGTGGCGCGTCGACCACTTATATATTAATGAAGAGATTATTAGTTAAATATCTGCACGGTTAACTTACGCGTAATGCGGACAACTCACGCGCTATGGTATGAATACATGTACCCGCATGGTCAACTCACGTGCTACATGGAGAACTCACGCGCTATGATATTGTTATCCTCACAACCAGGCCATCATATCAATACATGGATCCGCACGATCAATTTCGATTTCATAAGAAAAGAAGAATTAATCCAAATAGCCATTTACCCTAACACTTAAAATTTAAAATAACCGGTGAATGTATAATATATGTATAATTACTTATTACATCTTTGTCTATAGTTAAAAAAGTAAATAATTATATGAATGATTATTGATTCCGTATGAGCTAGGAGTAACAATTTATGTTTGACTAAATCATTTATGAAAAACTTCTATTAGTATTGGAAAAGCAATTTGTGTTTAGTTTCTGATTTGCTTTGAAAGAAAAATTATTTCTTTTCCACATTAGAAAAGTAATTTTTATTCTCCCCTCACCACCACAAAGTTCTGCCTAAAGACCATATAATATATATATATATATATATATATATATATATATTAATCCAGCATATGTCACTTACTCATAAGTTACGTTAATAAATTTAAAAGAACTCCTTTGATCTTATCTACTAATGTTGCGGAAATCAGTTGAAGACCATCATTCGTCTGGATTAATTATATAATAACATTAGCTATTTAGTCTAAACAATATATTTTTATGTTTTAAATTACTGTGATATTAATATTTTTGATTTGTACTTCCTTTTGTTTGTTAAGATTAATGAGATACATTCCAGAGTTGCCGATAGCCTATTGTTAAATCTGGGAGCGAGTGGTACGCCTACCACAAGATATGCAATGAAAAATGAATTCAGACATGAAAGTAAGTTTAATTATTCTGCTATTATTACATGATTTTATTTAAAGTCTTAAAAGAGATTTGTAACTAATGAAAATGTAAGCAAGAATTGGCTTGCCTAGATTCGATTAGTAGGCGCCATCATGACTCCGTTTATTTCAGAGAATTGAATTTCCTGAATGGAAATCGACCCTCGGCGCAGGAGTGAACGTGGACATCAATTTAAATATTTTTTTTTGAGATGTTAAAAAATATTTTTATTTTTATTTTTTAACATCTTGTGCATAAAATTCGTTAGGGGTATATATAGGTCGGGTTGGTTCGGATTTTACAATTACCTAACGAAACTAATTGTGTCGGATTATGAAATCTAATAACCAAATCAAACCAATAAAATAATGGTTTCACTCTCGGGTTTTCTCGGATTTTTTCGGATTTTCAAGTTTTTCTTTTCCAGGTAAAATCTTCGTGAACAAAACATATAAATGATGCTCAAAATATTTCTTTAATCATCCTAGTAAGATACAACTATATAAAGTATTTTCCAAGAAAATAATACAAAATATGAAATGTGTTGTGACATTATCTTAAAATATTCAACAATAAAATTATGTAATATAAATATTGCTAATTAAAAAGCTATAATAAAAATAAATATAATTTAAAAGTAATAAGTCGTGATAAAATAAGTAGACTAATAAGGGAGTGTCAATCACATGACTAAACGCTAATAAAGAAAAAATAAAACTAGGTTATGCATTTTTATCTGAATTATTGGTAAACAAGAAACAAATATTCAATACATTCTCGTTCATAGTATTGAATTGAATGTCTTTTGTTAGCATTAGTATTGATTCGATTTTGGTTTGGGCTTTTGTTAGCAATACTAATATTAGTGACAATAAAACTTATTGGAACATTTAAAAGTTCTAGGTCCAACCTTGAAATAAAACCTTAAAAGATAAAATTATGAAATTTTTTAAGAAGTATTTGTAAATTACATCACAATAAGTATATTCATTTATTTAATATATCTAAAATTTCTATATATATAATGTCGGGTTGATTTGTTTCGGCTTGGCTTTCTTTAGTTAAAATCAAATCAAGCTAATTATGGTCGAATTTGTTTTCCAACATTAAATCAAATTATAATTGAATTTTTTTCTCAGTTTAACTCGCATTATCGGATTGATGCGGTTTATCAATTTTTTTTATACACCCCTAAAAATCGTATATTCACATGACTTCTTGAAGTATGAAAATTTTAATAGATTGACTGGTTATGGCTATATTGTTATGTATAATGATACAGATAATCCGTGCACGTCACCAGCTTATTTCTAATGCTTGTTTGATAGATTTGGTGAGCATCGATTTATTTATTCTTTATGCAATAAAAAATTATACAATCGTACTGTAAATCGATCTATCTACCATATTACCTTGAGATCAAGATATACATGTTATATATGAATTTATAAACTTATTATGGACGTGTAAAGATATTTTAGACGTGTATTTAGTTTACATATCATATAACTTATCCTATTTTTTCGGCCACACATCTCTCTAATTGTAGGAAGTAATATATAATTATTTTTCGAGTGACCTAATATTATAAAAATATTTTATTATGTAAGTGTACAAAAGTTAAAGTTATTATATATACTTTTCTCAATTCGATTTATGTGACATGCTCTTATTAATCTATTCCAAGAAGAATGAAATATTTTTATGTAGAAAACTAAACTTCATATATCTTAATTTATGTGAGATAGTTTAACTCGGCACGAAGTTAAAAAAAAAATGACTTTTAAATTTTGTGTGATTTTAAAAGCTAAAAAGGTAAAAGCTTTGTAATGTCATGAGATATGTGTGATAATAAAAGCTTTCTATTAATAATAAAATATGCAAAATAGAAAGTTTAAAGTTAATTATTACTAAAATATAAAATATATAGGTCTTTTTCTAACAGATTAATAAGAAAAAATGTATCATATAAAATAAATGGAGGGTATTTTAATTTTACCCTCAATAAAAAGCTTTTATAATAACACAAATATTATGGAACATATTAAAAGAGTAAATATATTAATATTTTACAATAAGTATTACTTCTTCCATTTCAATTTATGTGAACCCATTTGACTGGACATAAAGTTTAAGAAAGAGAAAAGATTTTTGAATTTATGGTATAAAATGAAGCACATATATTTTGTATGAATATAAATTATTATATAAATGTAATTGTTTTCAAATAAAAAAATAGATTATTTTTTTTAGCACGAACTAAAAAGATAATAAGTTCGAGGGAGTATGATATGTTAAGTTCAAAGTTTTTTTTTTCTTAAATTCTATAAAGTCAAATTACGTCATACAAAGAACAATATTATCAGTATTATCATTACCATCATCATCACCACTTCTACAAGATTTCTAACTCGAACCAATGATGCATTGCATGACAGATTTCGGGGAGAAATTGGACTAATAATGAATATTAGTATAATATACTGCAGTAAGTCATTTTTGACGTCGGAACCGACGTTCCAGCCAACCCAAATCAAAATTGAATTTTCCCATTTTATAACAGTCTGGCATGATCTCTTTCTGGCACTTTCTTTGACGTTTTTGACTTTATTTTTCATCTATAAATATCTGCATTTCTTCAATCATTCTTGCCAAAACCATCCAGATCTTTCCTTTCCATTTCGAAACATTTTGAGAGAGAGAGAGAAAGAAATTCAGAATGGGTTCCATTGGTGCTGAATTAACAAAACCACATGCAGTTTGCATACCATATCCTGCCCAAGGCCATATCAACCCTATGTTAAAGCTAGCCAAAATCCTTCATCACAAAGGCTTTCACATAACTTTTGTCAATACTGAATTTAACCATAGACGTCTTCTTAAATCTCGTGGCCCTGATTCCCTCAAGGGGACGTCTTCTTTCCGTTTTGAGACCATTCCTGATGGACTTCCGCCATGTGATGCAGATGCCACACAAGATATACCTTCTTTGTGTGAATCTACAACCAATACTTGCTTGGGTCCCTTTAGGGATCTTCTTACCAAGCTCAATGATACTAACACATCTAACGTGCCACCCGTCTCGTGCATCGTCTCGGATGGTGTCATGAGCTTCACCCTAGCTGCTGCACAAGAATTAAGAGTCCCTGAAGTTCTGTTTTGGACAACTAGTGCCTGTGGTTTCTTAGGTTACATGAATTACTACAAGCTTATTGAAAAAGGCTACGCTCCACTTAAAGGTACAAATTAAATATTTTCTCCTACATATATAGGCGGCTCCCTTTTTGCTTGAACAATGTTTACAAGATAACAATACTCTCATTCAATTTATGTGAACTTGTCTGACTAGACACATAGTTTAAGAAAAAGTAAAAACTTTTAGAATTTATGATCCTAAACAAGTCTAAATGGGAACCAGAGTATTTGTGTGGTAATAAAAGTTTCTCATTAAGAGTATAGTTATAAGTTTAAGCTAAATTTTTAAGTTTATTCTTTTTGGGAACAAAAAATGAAATAGGTTCCAAAGAGAATATTACTTTTTTAGTTATCAACTCTAGATCTTGATGTATTTAGTAATCGTGTATGTGCTACTTTCATCTGATACACATACCAAATAACTCTGTTTATAATAATTTAGGCAGATGGAAAGATAGCTATTTTTAAACTTTTTGTTTTATTTTTTATTCTTGGATATGCACGTGTTTTAACTTTTTCTCTTTTTGGGAAATTATAGATGCGAGTGACTTGACAAATGGATACCTGGAGACAACATTGGATTTTATACCAGGCATGAAAGACATACGTTTAAGAGATCTTCCAAGTTTCTTGAGAACTACAAATCCAGATGATTTTATGATCAAATTTGTGTTTCAAGAAACAGAGAGAGCAAGAAAGGCTTCTGCAATTATCCTCAACACATTTGAAACACTAGAGGCTGAAGTTCTTGAATCGCTCCGAAATATTCTTCCTCCAGTCTACCCCATAGGTCCTTTGCATTTTCTAGTGAAACAGGTTGATGATGAAAATTTGAAGGGACTTAGATCCAGCCTTTGGAAAGAGGAACCAGAGTGTATACAATGGCTTGATACCAAAGAACCAAACTCTGTTGTTTATGTCAACTTTGGAAGCATTACTGTTATGACTCCTAATCAACTTATTGAATTTGCTTGGGGACTTGCAAACAGCCAACAAACTTTTTTATGGATCATAAGACCTGATATTGTTTCGGGTAATACAGCAATTCTTCCACCCGAATTCGTGGAAGAAACGAAGAACAGAGGTATGCTTGCTGGTTGGTGTTCACAAGAAGAAGTACTTAGCCATCCGGCAATTGGAGGATTCTTGACTCATAGTGGATGGAATTCTACGCTCGAAAGTATAAGCAGTGGGGTGCCTATGATATGTTGGCCATTTTTCGCTGAACAACAAACAAATTGTTGGTTTTCTGTCACTAAATGGGATGTTGGAATGGAGATTGATAATAATGTGAAGAGGGATGAAGTCGAAAGCCTTGTGAGGGAATTGATGGTTGGTGACAAAGGCAAAAAAATGAAGAAAAAGGCAATGGAATGGAAGGAATTGGCTGAAGCATCTGCTAAAGAACATTCAGGGTCATCTTATGTGAACATTGACAAGGTGGTCAATGATATTCTTCTTTCGTCCAAACATTAAGTTAAATAAGTTTTTAAATTTTAATCTTCCTTAATTTTCATTCTTGTATTCTTGTAAGAGTTTTTCATACTTCTTTCCCTTCTTACTTTCGTTTTGCATTATCATAGTGTAAAGTTGGAAGCAAATAATATTTCTTAGGTGTGAAGTACCATTAAATTTATTATTCTTTCGTAAGAATACGTGCAAAGTACTATTCGAATTTTTTTAGGCAAAATACCTCAAATCATCCCTAAACTTTGCTCGGATTATTAGTATTCTCCCCGAACTATGCCCGGTCTTAATTACCCCCCTCAACTTGGCCTTTTGAGAATAATTACCCCCTTAAATGCTTATGTGACAAAAAATGTGGGTACACTCACCTGCCATGTGGATTTTTCTGTCTATGTGGCATTTTCGTGAAAAATAAAAAAGAATTTTTATCTTTTAAGAATATTATTTTTTAAATAATCTTTTTCGAATACAATTTATAATAAAATTTGGATAGAACGACATTAGTTAGGCTAAATATTTTTATTTGTTCAAAAATAATAAAATTTTAGTTAATCTTTTTTGGAATGTGACCTGAAAATAAATATTTATACAATTAAAATAAATAGTCAATGCATCTAAAAATTTATAAAATATAGTTTGAAATTAATTATTTTGGCTATAATTTTTTATATATCTCTAAATTACGGTGCTCCAATTTTGTTTTACGGATTTTACCTAAAAAAAAAGTAAAAATACACAGTTGAAATAAATAGTCATTGCATCGCAAAAGAATAAATAAAAAGAGTATACAATTACAAGAAATCACAAGTGCAATTGTACACTCTTTTTATTTCTTCTTTGATTCAATGATTATTTATTTCAACTATGTATTTTTTATAACTTTTTGGATGTCTTGACTATTTATTTCAATTGTATAAATTTTTATTTTCAAGTAATATTCAAAAAAGATTAACTAAAATTTTAATATTTTTGTACAAATAAAAATATTTAGCATAACTAATGTCGTTCTGTCCAACTTTTATTATAAATTGTATTTAAAAAAATTATTTAAAAAATAATATTCTTAGAAAGAAAAACAAATTAATTAGTAAGTCCATGGCCAACCAAGGGCATAGCTACCCTTGTACGAGGGGTGTCAACTGACATCTTTTCGTCGGAAAATAATATTGTATAGATAAATATTTTTTTAATAAAAATTAAATATATATAATGAGTTGACAATCCTTAACACAAGATAAACTTTAGGGGTGAGTTGATGTATTTTGCCATTTTTTTATAGAGTAGTTTTGACTTTTGAGTACAGCATTCATATCCTACAACTTGGGTCATGGCACCATTCCAACCAAATACAACGCCCATGCTAATATTTAATTGGTTACAACACTATACTAGTCAATCATATACGTAAATTCTTGATTCTTCTTAAATACTCCCTCCGCTTCAATTTATGTAACTCATTTGACTGAAACGGAGTTTAAAAGAGATAAGATTTTTGAATTTATGCTATAAAATGAGATATATATATTTTAGTTGCTATAAATAATTGTATAAAGATAAATTATTTCTAAATAAACTAAAAAGAAAATAGGTTCACATAAATTAAAACGGAGGGAGTAAATAAAATAAAAATTATTCAAGGATTTGGTCTCGTCAATAATTAAATTGATAATGATAAATAATTACGTAACCATGGGATAACATTTCATGTGCCTCTAGCATATCACACTTTCGTAAGCCCAATTATTTGTGACTTCATATTTATTATCCCTTTCTCTACTTTATTGCTGGAGATAAACAACTTGTCTTTCGCAGATAGGAATGGTCTTATCTGCTAGTGCAATTATTTCGTAATAATAAGTGCAATCTACATATTTTAAAACGCTGCAAAAAAAAAACCTAATTACCAACAAAAATATATGTTGGTAAATTGTTCAAATTTGTTGGCAATTTGAGTTACTAACATATTACCAACAAATATTGGTCCGTTGCTAAAAGGCTCGATGGTAAATTTTACCAACCAATTTGAATTTGTGGGTAAAATTACCAACTAAAAATCAGTTAGTAAACATCAAATGAATTTGTTGGTAATTTTTGAATCTTAAGTCCAAGATTTCCGTTGGTAAATTTACTAACCAAAATTTGGTTGGAAGTCCGCTAGTATTTACTAACAGATAGAAATGGATTAGTAAATTTGATTTTTTTATTATTTAAATTGTGTTTGTAATCCGTTAGTAAATATACTAACAAGAAAAATTTCGTTAGTATTCCATTTGCAACTATAATAACGGATAACAAGTTGGTTGGTAAATCTGATAGTATAATTTAAAAAATACATTGGTAATCGGTTGGTAATTTTATTTATGGAAAATTTCTGTTTAGTAAATTGTTGGTAATTTACCAACAAATTTCAAATTCGTTAGGAAATATGGTTATTTATTTTTAAAAATTACGTTAGTAATTAGTCATATAATTTACTAACAAATTGTTAATGTGTTACCAAATGTTACACATTAAATGGGTATATTAAAAAAATTATTTTTAATAATTGTATTACTATTACTTTAAAGTTTTTAAAGATCTAAAAACACTTAAACAGGACAAAAAACATAATAGAACTTTATAAATAATAATAATAATAATAGTATTTGTCATGAAGTTGAAAGCGGAATCCGAAACATGTCTAACATAAAAGAAGCTAAAATAAATCTAAATATTACGCGTGTCATTATTTGACGACGAGTCATGTCTACTAGAAGGCGGTGTAGGTAAGCCACCTATGAGGACCGACATACGGTTTTGGAGTTGTTGATCAACTTGCTCGCTGACCTCTTGTTGCATTTCGTGTCTCACTTCTTCGCGCATTTCTTCTCTTATTTCTTGTCTAATCTCTTCTCTGATCTCTGATCTAATCTCATGCTTCATCTCTTCTTTAATTTCTTGCAAATAATGTCCGACACATTCATTCACCCGAGCATTAAAGTCTAGATCTTGAAGCGGAGATTTCGAACTGGAGGATGCAACAACATGCCCATAGAAAGGAGCTTCAGAACCAAGACCATGAATGCGTGCCTTCTTAACAACAACTTCGTTCATATAAATTTATAAGAAATCAATTTCAGGAAGCTCACTAGACCTATCTTCATGTTGAGACGTAGATGCAATTTTAGACATTATGGCATCCTGAAAGCAAAAAAGAAATTAATATAAACTTTATAATAACTTTTAAAAGAGAAAGCAAGAAGACATAGTCAGAAAGGCAATAAAATTGAATACTTAAATATCAATAACAACACCTTAAAAATAATTATTTTAATGTACCCAACAGTGTCTTTCCCTACACATTGCGTTACTTGTTTGTCATCAACTTGTTATACTTTTAGATAAAGAAGTAACAATTTTCAACAACGACATTGTATGGGGCCGAATCGGGCGTAAGATGAGGCGAATACGTATATATGTACGGTCGACTCGGGTGCAATGCAGGCCGGGCACGCCTCCTTACGAGGCTGTTAATATTGGGAGACGTCCTTCCTCATGTCCGCACGGCGAAAAGGGATACGTCCCCGTCTATAGCAGCATGTCAACAAGCTATTCCGAGTAGACGTCCCCGACTCCCCCTCCCATGTATTTTTGTTGTAATAGTAACAGCCTTAGGGCGATGTAATATGCTGGCGAGGGGGTCGTCCCTCTATATAAAGGAGGGTCCCTCTCATTTGTAACACAAGTATTATGGATCATTAATAATACAGCTCTCTCTCTCTCTACTATTTCTCTCTCCACTGTTATCATTTTATTGCTTACTTGTTCAAGCACTTGATTAATCTTCATCACCTTTTTATAAGAAAAACATATACTTGAATCCAAAGATCGATCTTTAATATATATTACCATTGATTCCGATTTACCCTTCATTTATTCATTGATTGTCCCTAACCCGCAAAGTAACCTATCGTTTTTTGGGTCAAACAAGTTGGCGCCGTCTATGAGAATTTCGAGAATCAAACTCGTAGTATACATTCACAAGATCCGATCATCGGAAAAATTCTGGAAATGGCAGAAAATGACACTCAATCCAAGGTTGTGGTAGAAGTTACCACCAACCTCCTGAGCTCCATGAACGAGGCCTGTGGTAGCGCAACCATCAACGCTACCCCTGGTATCGCGCCTGAAGCAGAGGCCTCCCCTCCCCCCTTCGGGAACCTTACTACCCCACAGGAAAGGGACACCTCCACTTCAAAAGAAAACCCCCATCAGTCAAGAAGCTACTGGAGGGATGGTTGACCAGCACCCTGAGCAGCCTAGTGGAAAAGCCACCACGAGGTAGCGAGAATGCAGCACTAGCAACAAGCAACACCACAGCGATAGATGAACAGGAAGGAACACGAACCAACGGCCAACTCATCGAGACACAAACACACGATGACACATTAGCCTCCATCCTGAGGAAAATGGAAGAAATGGAAAGCGAAAATCAAGCCCTCCGCGACCAGATGAAGGACCACCAATATAGGGTTGATAAGATCCCCGAAGCACCTAAACTGCTACCCAAATGGGATGTAGGAAGGTTTGTGGAACAACCCTACTACGAAGAAGAAACACCCTACACCATTCCAAAGACCTTCAAGATGCCCCCTACCTGAAGGTGTACGACGGAACCACCGATCCCGAGGATCACCTCATCCACTACGTCACCGCCGTAAAAGGTAATGACTTGTCTAAAGAACAGGTACCATCAGTGCTGCTGAAAACGTTTGGCGAAACGATGACCAGGGGAGCATTGACCTGGTAGTCCCAACTATCTGCCACAGCAATCTCAACCTTCGAGGAAATGGCGGACAAGTTTGTCACAACGCAAGCCGACGCTAAGAAAGCGGAAGCAAGGGTGAATGACATCTTAGCTGTCAGACAAACCACAGGCGAGGGCCTCAGGGACTTCCTCGCCATGTTCAACAGGGTAAGAATGAGCCTGCCAAACGTATCACAAGGAATGGCGGTAGCGGCCTTCCAGAACGGACTCAGCAGGGACGGCTCCAGAGCTACCAAAAACCTGCTAAGCCAGCTCATGAAGTACCCTCCCACGACCTAGGACGAGATCCATAACGCCTAATGCGCCGAGGTACGGGCAGACGAGGAGGATCTCAACGGACCAACCCGACGCCTAGCCGCTGTACATCCGGACACAAGCATAGATCAATGACATGAGGGACGTCGGGAACTTCCCCCTCTTCCCAGCACGGAGCGACACCAACCCTATACGAGGTCCTCATTTCTGCCCCTCGCCATATGGACGTTGTGCAACGCCATCTCGCCCCACTCAGAAATGAATGAGGTACGCCCCCTTTACTTTCTTCGCATAACTTCTGTGTTTCCCCTTTTGAAGTAGTGTACGCACTGGAAACGTTTGGCACCAAGGTGCAGTGGCCTCAAAAGATGAAATCGGACCCGACCACAATAAAGTCAAACATCCTGTGCGAGTTCCACCAGGAACGAGGGCACCGGACCGAAGACTGCATCGGTCTGCAATAAGAAGTCGTCAGAATGCTCAACCAAGGGTACCTAAAGGAGCTGCTCAGCGACAAAAGGAAAGCCAATTTTGCATGCGGACGAGAGCAATCCTCGGGACCTCCAAAGCCACCCTCTCCGACACGTACAATAAACATAATCGTCGGAGAAGGGAACGACACACCATTAACCACGTCAAATTCGCCAGCGCACACAGACTAATGAGGACCATCTCCCACAAACTGTACGATGACCTCGAAGGAAGTATCACCTTACATAAGTCTGACGCCGACGGTTTGTGTTTTCCTCATTACGATGCTTTAGTTATTACTCTGTGTATCAATGATACCAATGTCAGGAGAGTCATGATCAATGACGGAAGCAGCGCCTGCATCATTCATTCAAGAGTCCTCACACAAATGAGACTTGAGGATAGGATAACCCCTAGGTGCATAACTCTAACTGGTTTTAACAATGTAGTAGAGCGCCTTTCAGGAGAGGTGATGCCGCCCGTCCTCGCGGGGTGTGTCACCCTGGAAACTACCTTCCACGTGATGAACCAGGATGAAGATCTGCAAGGAAAGAAATAAATCTTGAGCAGCAAATCAGGATTAAATCCTCCTCAAATCAGCAGCAACATGGTTCACGTAATTAAACTAATCAAGGCAGAAGATCAGGTATTAGCATAATAAAATAACCAAGCATCGCGGATGAAGATCTGGAAGCAAGCATGATTGGAAGATCCAATAATCAAGGAATATCTCGCGTTGCAAAGGAAAGAAGATCAAATGGAGCCAACGGCTCACTCCTTATTCTTGGAAAGGAATAACTCTCCAGTTCAACTAGATCGGGATGACCCCGAGAAGAAGGCATACATCGATCACGGACTAGCCAATCCGAGTAAGTACCATGAATTCTTAACTAAACATACATACACGTTCGCTTTTCCCATGCAGACATGCCAGGGATCTCTCCAGATATCGCCACCCACCAGCTCAACATGGATCCATAACATCCGCCGTTAAAACAAGTTAGGAGAAAGTTTAATGCCGCTATTAATGAGGTGGTCCGCGAAGAAGTAGACAAGTTGCTAGCCAACGGCTTCGTCAAAGAGTCCAAATATCCACAACGGGTTGCCAATGTAGTAATGGCCAAAAAGAATAATGGAAAATGGCGAATGTGTGTAGATTTCACCGACCTGAACAAGGCTTGCCCCAAGGATTCCTTCCTCCTCCCTCACATCGACCAACTGATTGATGCCACTGCCGGGCATGAAATACTAAGCTTCTTGGATGCATATTCTAGCTATAACCAAATTCTAATGGCCGAGAACGATCAGGAGAAAACCACCTTCATCACCCACCAAGGCACCTATTGCTACAGAGTGATGCTCTTCGGGCTAAAGAACGTGGGGGCTACTTACCAAAGGCTGGTCACCAAGATGTTCAGAGAGCAACTTGGGAAAACTATGGAGGTTTACACTGATGACATGTTAGTAAAATCGGCGAGGAAAGAGGATCATATCGATCACTTGCGAGTAGCCTTCGAGATATTGAACAAATATGGAATGAAGCTAAACCCCGAGAAATACGCCTTTGGCGTGGCGTTAGGGAAATTCTTTGGTTTCCTCGTATCACAAAAAGGGGTCGAAGTCAACCCCGACCTGATTAAGGTGATCGTCTCGATACCCGAGGCACTCAACAGCAAGAAACAGGTTCAGAAGTTGACATGCCGAATAGCCGCCCTCTCTCGCTTCATCTCCTGATCGTTAGATAGATGCCACAAATTCTTCAGTGTGCCGAGGAAAGATAACGGATTCCACTGGAATGGCGAATGCGTCAAAGCCCTCCAAAAGTCGAAAGCGTATCTGACATCCCCACTATTGTTTCTATACCGGACCTCCAAATTTGATTCTGATCGCACTCCTAAGTCAAAAAATATCCCCCGAAGCTAACCAAACCACCGGAATTCACATCCGAGCCCTCTAACAATATAGTCAACTTCCTGTTGACTTTTCTAAAATAAGCTTTCTTCTAAGAGGCTAAGTGGCTCATTTCCAACTGAAACCAACTCAATTACACCGAATCAATTCTAATACCGATATTGAAACATAAAGCAACATAATATAGGAGAAACGGTGCGGTAACTGACGTGACGACGGGCCGGATCGTCACAATATCAATCTTGCAAGTGACTCTCAAGGGCATAAAGAACAAATAACAACATAACAACAGTTCAGTTCCCTGTATTGTGTTGCACCTTTGTTAAACATTCTACATGTAATTCCTACTTAGCTTAGTTAGAAGCAATGTATAGAAAGTTTTGTAAATCATAAAGACTTGTATTGATGTCTTGACTAGAGTTAGTCGACTTATAAGTCTTTGTAATATAGTTATTAGGAAGTGGCTTATAATAGAGTTGTTACAAGTTAGTAAGGGATTAAGAGGTTAATTCATAGGTTACTATAGGTTGTAATCTAAAATTTGCTCAATAGTGAAGTTGAAATTCTACAAGAGTAGGTAGTGGTTTTTGATCTCTTGAGCTGAGAGTTTTCCACGTAAAACTCCATTGTCTCATTTATTTACTGCAGTATGCATGTGTTTTTTGAGAACTATATAGAGAATTAACTTGAGAACTAATAGATAACTTAATTCTCTATATAGTTTAGCATAGGGGTGGTAATTTGAGCCCAAACCTATCTAACCCGCCCAACTAGTCTTGAGATTAATGAGTTGGGCTACAAAAACTTTAGCTCATAGGTCAATTTAGGTCGGGCCCAAGTTAATCCATTATTTTTTAGCCATTCTGACCCATTTAACAGCCCAAATACAATCCATCAAAGTCATCAAAATAAAGGATCTCAACTTAACTTATTTAGAAATTTATATAGTTGCCCCAAATTTTTTGTATTTTTTATTTTTCTGTTCTTTTATTTTTCTACACCACCCACTCACCTCACCCACTCCAACCCACCCTCACGCAAAAACCCAAAAAAAGAAATTTTACTTTTTATTTTTATTTTTAAATTTTTATTTTTTATTTTTTTTAATTTTTTTGCCCCCACCCCCTCCCCGCGCAAAATCCCCCAAAAATATTTAATTTTAATTTTAATTTTTTTATTTTTTTTATTTTTAGTTTTTCTGCCCCCACCCCGCGCGCAAAACCCCTAAAAAAATTCACTTTTTTTTTTGGGTATAATTTTCTATATTTTATTTTTCTACAACGCCCACCCTACCCCAACCCTCCCACCCCCACCCACCCGGCGCAAAACCCCTAAAAATAATTTGCTTTTTTTTTTCTTTTCGTATTTTTATTTTTTTCTGCACCACCCCCTCCTCCCGAGCAAAACCCCTCAATTATTATTTTTTTTAACTTTTTTTTTGTAATTTTAATTTTCTGTTTTATATATTTTCGTTTTTCTGCACCATTCACCCACCTACACCCCATCCATAAAATATTTGTCAACTTATATATTTTAAGGTAAAAAAAATTTATGCAAGATGAACATGATTCAAAAACATGTGTTAAGCTGTGCGGATTGGATTATGATCCATTATTTAGCAGTCTTGACTCAGCTTATCTTAACCCAATACATTTTAGGTTGGGTTAGACAATGACTTATTTATTAACCTAACCCATCTTATCTCGCCCAAATTCAGTTCAATCCGTCCATTTGTCGCCCCTAATTTGATAGACCCTAGTTTCTATTGTTTCCTAATGTTTACTTGTTTGTTATTATCAGAAACAAGTTGGCATATGGGAGCTGAGATCGGAAATGGACTCCATTTCTGTCGTATAGAACAAATGATTTGCCGTCATTTACACGATATTATTGACGACAAGAAAAAGGGATAGGGACAGTGGATTAAACAAGTAATTGAATAGAAATAGCTTTCTGTGGTTTTATTTCTAATTAAAGGAATATTGCACTGTTTCAGCGGTGGCTTTAATAGGGTTGCACTAAGCAACTTTATGGTCCACCAGAGTTTTTTTTTTTTTTTTTTTTTTTTTTTTTTAAACCCCTCCCAAATTAGGAGGATCTATAGTGTTTCCACACTTCCCCTCCACGGTGACTCGAACCTAGGACCTAACGATCGTAGGTGGAGGTGCTTACCAACTGAGCAAGCCTCACTTGTCCACCAAAGTTTTGGAGTTTGACATTTTTAGCATAACTAGCCTCGGGATGTGCGTGTGCCTCATCTCAATCATAATTAAATTTATATTTGAATTATAAAATAAATTAAAAAAAAAGATAAATAGTTCTTGAAATGATTAATTATTAATTTATTTAGTTATACATTAGAGGAAGAAACTCTCTCTCCCATAAAAATACTCAATTAGCTCAATCATTATTTAACTTAAAATTGATTTCAGTTTTATAATTCAATTACGTAAGTTTCACAAGTTATCATATTTCTTTTTATGTTTCAGCAAGAACAAACAAATTTGAAGATTAAAGTCTTATAAAGTAAAGCTCTTTTTAAAGTACTCTGATTCCCCAAAGATTTTAAATCTGAACCAAGAACTATATTGTATACTCTCTTTGATATTTCTCGGCAATAGTTTTGAATTGTACATGAATTCAAAGTAGAAAAATTATTGACCACATAACTATTCGAATAAGCAAACAAAATTTTGGAAAAGGACACCGTATAGCCCTCTCGAAATAATACCTGAAATATATCTTTCTTTTTTGTAAAGATATATCGTCTATATACTATATACAAAAATTATAAAAAAAATTATGCTCTACTTCTTCAGCTACAGAATATAAATAGTTTATGGCGCTGGCTAAAAAAAGCTTTATTTTTTCACATTCTGTCAAAAACCAAAATACGTAGAGAATTCACATTATATTATTCCGTTAAATTCGCGTGATGAAGTTTTTATAAATAAATGAGATAATACATAAAGTATCCATCAAACTTGTCCAAAAAAATTATTTACACACCTAAACTTTACGGGTGACCTTTTACCCCACTCTTCTAAACTTAAGTGAATTTTATACCCCCCTCTGCGCAAAACGTGTAGTTAACGTAGCAGCTGCGCGTGAAGGCAAAAAAAAAATTAAAACTTAATTTACAGGTCCATGTGTCACTTTTTAATAGGATATTATAACTAATTAACTTATATTATTTTTTTCTCTTTTATTTTTCATTTTTCTTTTTTAACCTGAATATATTATGCTAAAATTTTTTTTTTCTAGTTTTACAAAATTTATTTTTGAAGTTTTTACACAAAATAAATCTTTAAAAGGAATTGAAACTCTGAAGAAAAAAAACATTTTTCAAAAACATAAATATTTTGTTGGAAACATTTTATTCAGTTTTTAAAAAACAAAAAATATTTTGTTAAAACTATTTTTTTTCGTTTTTAATATTTTTTCAAATTTTACAAAAAACAAGTTTTTACAATTTTGTTAAAAATAGTTTTTTTAACAAAATATTTTTGTTTTTCAAAAACTGAAGAAAAAAAATTCAAACAAAGTATTTTCGTTTTTGAAAAATGTTATTTTTTTTTCTGTTTTTAAATATTTTATTTTTGTAAAAAATAATTTTTTTTTTGTATAAACTGAATTTTTTTTCTGAAAACAGAAAAAATAAATTTCATTTTTAACAAAATATTTTTGTTTTTAAAAACTAAAAAGATTATTGTCAACAATATACTTTCTTTTTTAAAAAAGTATATATTTTTGTTTTTTTAGTTTTAAAAAAAATTGTTTTGTAAAAACTGGGAATACAAATTTGTAAAAATAATTTTTTTTTGTTTTTTTGTTTTTTAACATAAAATATTCGTTTTTGAAAAACTAAAATTTAAAAAAAAATAAAAAAACTGAAAATAGAGGACTTATGGTGCGTGTAACACACATGCATCATAAGACTTGGTTCAGTTTTTTGAAGGGGATATTAAATTCACTTAAATTTAGAATAGTGGGGTAAAAGGTCGCCCGTAAAGTTTAAGTGTGTAAATGATTTTTTCGGACAAATTTGATGGGTATTTTATGTATTATCTCTAAATAAATATAGGTGTTTTCATAGTTCTCATAAAGAAAGAAATTATATAAGGCAGATCGATCTGGTATTTTGCTTTTGGATCTTTGTGTTTGTAGGATCATTTATGTTAGTAATTATTGTCAACCAGTTTCCATTTTCCTGTCTTTCATATTCTCAATTTTTTTTTATATAATTGTCGAGTGGAAAAGTAATCACATATCTCAAAATACTCAATTTATATTAACGAAAATGCTAACCTTGAGTAAACTTTGTTCCCAAAACGAATTGCTTTTTTTAATTCGTTCACTTCTTTTTTAGTTCATAGTGTGTTTATGCGCTTTTTATTCTTCCTTAGTATCTAAGTAATTTCATTTGTTTGTTGCAATGGGAAAAAAATGAAGAGTAAAATTAATGTAGGAGTTAGTCAAGAAAGGTTTCGTAAAAGTTAAAAGAAGAGCTGATTTTTATAACACAAAATTTTAATTGATTTGAAAATTCTAATATGTTCTAAATTTTAGGACCTCTTTTTTTTTTTTTTTGGTAGGAAAGATATGCATATTTTATATAACAAATTTACATAGTTTAGAGTTGAAGATGCCTACACGGCATCGAAATTACAAGATTAGGACTAAGATAATTGTTATTCCCTATTGGAGACGCAAGCCTATTACATAAAGTAGGAGCTGATAAAGATACCAAAGAGCTAGAGATAGTTTTAGTAATATTAATACTAATATGCCGTGGGGTTTTAATATGGAGTATGCTATGGCAGTCTTGTTGATAGCAAGACATCACAAAACTAGGTGGTGATTCAAAAATTTGTCAGTCCTCCAGTTATTGTAGTGCACCATACTTAGCTAGCTTATTAGCAACCACATTCTGCTCTCTGTAGATGAGCTGTACTGAGAACCTATCCAGACACTAGAGTAATGACCTGCAATTATTAATAATATTAATATAATTCATGGATGGTGATTGCAACATAGTAATAACATTTTGAGCATCCGCCTCAATAATTAGTGGTAGAAGTCTTCGTTTGATGGCAATTTGTACTCCTTTGATGAGTGATAGAAGTTCAATTCGAGTAGAGTCTCCTTGATTGACTGAAGCTGCAAATTCTAGGATCCAATTAGATTGATGATCACGAATAATGTTCCTACTCCATAAGTTTCCTTATCCGGGTTACAAGAGCCATCAATATTTAATTTATAGAACATATAATCTGGTGGATACTATTTTATATAAATCGAAATTTTTGATTTCTTCATTTTTTGTTTAGAATGATTTGTCAAGAAATAAAATTCAACAGTTTTCTGTACTAAGGCATCCATATTTAAATAATTGGGCTTATGATCATAAATGAACTTATTACGTCCAATCCATATTTCCCATAGAACAAAGGGTATAATAGTTTTTGCAGGAATATCATAGGGTAGTTTCAAATTTGATAAATGAATAAGCTGATATAGCCACTGCATAATATTTTCCCTAGAGGATGTTATAGGAATCAAATCTGATTTTATTTTAAACGAATCCCAAACTTTTTTTATGTGAGGGCAGTAAAGAAACAGGTGCATCAGTGATTCAATATTTTGATGACATTGAACACAAATATTTGAAGTAATAACTCTTATATGAGTGAGATACTCAGCAGTAGGTAATCTACTGTGACAAATAAGCCAAAGAAAAAAAGGATATTTTATGAGGGATATGAAGTTTCCAAACCCAATAGAAAGATTAAGGATTTGATTCAGAATGAGTAGAAGTATTCAATGCAGCCAAACATGAATACATAGATCTGATGGAGAATAACCCATTATTATTTAGATTCCAATATTTTATCAAAATAAGAGGTTACAATTGGAAAGTAGAAATTAATTATTATCTCTTTAATATATATGAGAGGGTAGTTCAAAAGGTATATTCTCCAAATGCCATTTATGATTATAGTAATAATCGGAAACTAACTTTTGTCCTCAGATTTAGGTATAGGTCCACTAATAAAAGTTCTAAGGCTAAAATTATGCTTTATCCAAGGATCTGTCCAAAATCTAACATATTGACCTATCACAATATTCCATTTGTAACCTAGTCTACAATAATTCTAACCCATAATAATGTTTCACCAAGTTGTAGAGCAGGTGCAACATGGTAATGAACCTAGTCGTATATATTTATTCAAAAGAACTTGAGCCCATAGTTAATTAGGATTCTGAAACAGTCTCCATGCAAGACTTGCATGGATAGATTTATTTTTAATAGTCAAACTTTGAATGCCGAGATCACCTAATTCAAGTGGCTGTGTGCATGATTACCATTTAAGGAGCTGTAATCTTCGTTTTTGAGCCGTAGTTCCCCATAAGAAATTTTGTTGGTATGTATTAAGAATGTTGATAATATAATTAGGAATTTTTATGAATTGCATCAAGTGATTAGGGAGTTGATTTAAGGTAGATTTTATTAATGTAAGTCTTCCAGCCTTAGTAAGGAAATTAGCTTTACAGCCATCTAATTTGGTTTTAAAGTTATCTAGTAGAAATTGTAAATCTGATTTTGTAGGGTTTTTAGAAAAAATAGGGAATCCCAAATATTTCCTCAAAGCTATGTCCTACTTTCATTTTGAAAATTTGTGAAACTAAATTCTTGGTATCAATAAGGCAATTCCTTGAGAAATATATTTTTGATTTATCATAATTAATAGATTATCCTGATTTAGTAGTAAAATCATCAATGATAGTAACCATAGTTTGACAAGTAGTAGGTGTAATTTTCGCAGTAAGAGTAATATCATCAGAAAAAAATAAATGTAATAGATAAGGTCCATTCTTTGTTACTGATAAAGGTTTTCCACACTTTGTAATCAACTGTAGTATTTATATGTCGTGAAAGCATATCAAGACATATGACAAATAAATATGGAGATAAAAGATCACCATGTCTTATACCACGTGAAGGTTGAAAATTGTCTGTGGGGCTACCATTAACAAGAATTGAAGTAGTAGTTGTGCTAACGCAAGAAATAATTAATTTAATAATTGAAGGAGCAAAATTCAGGCTAGTAAGAGTATTACGAATAGAGGACCATTCTAACTTATCAAAGGCCTTTTCAAGATCAATTTTTAGAAGCATACTTAATTTATTACCCTTACTTTTTTTTTTAAATTACTAATTATTTCCTGATCAATTATAGCATTATCAGCAACTCTTTTATTTTGTTAAAGCTAGATTGTATGGGATGAATAATATGATTTAAAATGGGTTTTAATCTATTTACCATAATTTTGGTGATAATTTTGTAAATTGTATTACAAAGACTAATAGGCCTATAATGAGTAATCGTGGCTTCCTTCTCATATTTAGGAATAAGGCAGATAAAAGTAGAATTTATATGTGGGTCAATTTCATAATCATTAAACACCTTATAACATAAACATAGGACATAGTTTGTCACGACCCGAATTATCCACCATCGGGGTCATGATGGCGCCTACTAAATGGAAGCTAGGCAAAGCCAAATATTAGTTACACCTCCATTAATTACCAATTTTTTATTAAGACTTATTATTAAAAACATATAAATTACAATGGAATAATCAAAATTAGCGGAAGACTTAGTCAAATATGATAAAGAAACCCCAAACATGATACACTACCCAAGATCGGTGTCACAATACTCACGAACTTCTAAGAATAATACACATAATTGTCCGAAAGAAAATACAAGCCGTTTATCTCGATTACATGAGATAACGGAATGAAAAGCATAGATGAAGAGACAACGGGTCTCGCGGACGCCTCGCAAGGCTACCTCGTAGTCTCGGAGTCGAAAATCCACAAGTCTCTACCGCCGCTGTGCCGTCCGTAACATGTATCTGCGCAAGAAGAGCGCAGAGTGTAGTATTCGCACAACCGACCCCATGTGTCGGTAAGTGCTTGGCATATCCCGACGAACTAGTGACAAGGCTAAGGCCGGTCACCCACATAAACCCGTACAGTTGCAATATATATATATATATATATATATATATATATATATATATATATATATATAATGAAATGACAGGGCAATAAGCAATAAAACTAAGTGTCGATAAATAATCTAATCAACATAATAAATCTTACTTTCATGTCTCAATTTCTCTCTCATTTCATATCTCGTGGTAGGCGTACCACCCGCTCCCAACTATCACAGTAATTATATCTTGTGGTAGCGTACCACCCGCTCCCAAATATCATAGTAATTATATCTTGTGGTAGGCGTACCACCCGCTCCCAAATATGTCAATAATTATATCCGCTCCCAAATATATCAATCGGCTACCGGCAACTATGGCCAATGCCAAGATTTCAAGTCACTTTGTGGTCGGCGTACCACACGATCCCAAATATAAAATATATATGTTACGCATTTAGCCAATAATCTCTATATCAACAATATTTATAATTACCGGTTTTAAACCAATAATTGATAATAATTTCAACAATTTATCTTCATTACCGGTATAACACCAATAACTCTTAATCAACAATTTATTCATAACTAAATTCCTATTCCTTCAAACTAGAATAGAACAAACACTTACCTCGAAAGTTTACGAACGATTCAATCCGTAGCAATGCCTTTTCCTTTTGAATTTGACTCCAATCCAATCGTATCTATACACAATTGATTTAATATCATCAATTCTACTTAACAAACTAGTTCGTATTGCTAAATATGGTTTTTACAACATTCTGCCCGGAATAGTAAAAATCGACCCCGGGCCCACATAATCGAAACTCAAGTTTCGAACCCAAATAAGTTCACCCAATCCTCCATGAGTTCAAATATACAATTTGTTCTTAAGTTCGACTCCAAAACGAGGTCTAGATCGCAAATTCTTTGAAAGCCCTAACTATACCCATTTCTCCAATTTTTCAACCAATTTACACCTAATTAGGCTTAGGAATTCAAATAATATTGATGGAAAATGAAGAAAACGAGTTAAGAATCACTTACCCAAGAAGTTTGATGAAGAATCGCTCAAAAATCGTCCACGGAGATGTGGAGAAGAGAGTTGAACAGAAATGGGATTTTTATCCCGTTTGGGATTAAATTCACTGGGCAGCGATTTTGTTCTACGCGATCGCGTGAACTGGGTCGCGATCGCGGAAGGCAAATATTCAACACTACGCGATCGCGTGGTCAATGCTGCGATCGCGTAGAAGAATTTCGCCGGGGTGGCTTATTTGTACTACGCGATCGCGTGAACAGGGTCGCGATCGCGTTGAAGGAGAACGGAAGGCTACGCGATCGCGTGCAGACGGATGCGATCGCGTTGAAGAAGGACAGAAAACTTCGCGATCGCGTGCAGACGGCTGCGATCGCGTTGAGTACTTTGACAAGGCAGTGCGATCGCGTGTACAAGGCCGCGATCGCGTAGAGTAAAATGTCTGTGTAAAAATTGCAGAAAATCTGCCAGTTTCCTAAGTCCAAAAACACCCCGAACCACCTCCGAAACACTCCCGAGTCCTCGGGGCTCCAAACCAAATATGCACACTAACTCAAAAACATCATACGAACTTGCTCGCGCGATCAAATCGCTAAAATAACATCACAATCAATGAATTGAGCCTTAAAACTCAAGAATTCTTTGAAATTTCATAATTTCCAAAATTTTCAATTTAAGGCCGAAACACGTCAAACGACGTCCGTTTTCAACCAAACTTTACAGGAAGCGCTTAACCAATATATATGACCTGTACCGGGCGTCGGAACCAAAATACGAGCCCGATACCAGTACTTTTTAATCAAAATTCAGTTTCATTTTCCTTAAACATTTTCAGAAAATAATTTAACAGAAAAATTCTTTTACCGGGGTTCTAGACCTCGGATTTCAATTCCGGCATACGCCCAAGTTCCATATTTTTCTACGGATTTTCTGAGACCATCAAATCACGGGTCCGGGTCCGTTTATCAAAAATGTTGACCAAAGTCAACCATATCAATATTAATATCAAAATTCTTCAACTTTTTCACATATTTCACATATTTCAACATAAATATTTTCCAGATTTGTGCCCGGACTGTGCACGCAAATCGACGCAACTATAAATGAGGTTTTCAAGACCTCAAAAGCTCGTGAATGATTAATAAAACAAGTGATGACCCTTTGGGTCGTCACAATCTCCACCTCTAAAACAACCGTTGCGTCCTCGAACGGACAAAAGAAAGGCGTACCTGAGTCAGGAAACAAATATGGGTAGCTGCTCCGCATATCGGACTCTCGACTCCTGTGTCGATGCCTCGCAGGGCGACCTCTCCACCGAACACGCACGCATGATAACTCTTCGACCTCAACCCTCGAACCTGCCGTCTAGAATGGCCTTCGGCTCCTCCTCGTAAGATGCATCATCGTCCACCTGGATAAAGATCAAGTCCCAACACACGCACGGGATCGCCGTGGTATCTCCAGAAGACATAAGACACGTGCAAACTGGATGCACGGCCGATAAGCCAGGCGGCAAAGCCAACTGTAGTCCACCCCTCCCACTCTGTCTCCATAACCTCAAATGGACCAATATACCTGGGTGGCCGAGCTTGCCCTTCTTCTCCCGAACCTCATCACGCCTCTCATAGGCAACCTCGGAGCAATACTCGTTCGCCAACCATGAAATTGAACATCTCGAACCTTACGATCCGCATAAGTCTTCGGTCTGGACTGAGCTGAACGCAATCTCTCCTGGATAGTCTTGACCTTATCCAAGGCCTCTCGAACTAAGTCTGTACTCAACAACCGAGTCTCTCCCCGTTCAAACCATCCAACCGGCGATCGACATCGCTCACCATACAACGCCTACACGGAGCCATCCTGATGCTGTGATCGGTAAATCGTTATTGTAGGCGAACTCGCTAATGGCGGTAAACTCGGTCCCACGAGCCTCCGAAATCAACAACACATGTGCTCGGCGCACGTCCTCTAGCATCCGAATGAGCCCTCCCGACCGGCCATCCGTCCGGTGACGAAATGCCGTACTCAATCGAACCTGGCGCATAACTTCCGCCGGGACCGCTCTTCCGAACCGTCGAGGTAAACCGCGTACCTCGATCGGATAATAGATACCGGCACCCTATGAAGACGAACAATCTCCCGAATGTAAACCTCCGCCAACCTCTCCGACGAGCAGGAGACAGATACCGGAATAATGCGCTGACTTGGTCACCTATCAACAATGACCCAAATAGCATCAAATTTCCTCCGAGTCAGGGCGAAGTCCAAGCATACAGGTCCATAAGTGATCCGCTCCCCGTTCTCCACTCGTAAATTTCAATCCTTCTGGAATACACCACTGTGTCTCTCGATATTATCACCTCCGGCCGACAATTGTAACACCGAGCCGACATACGCAACGATATCTCTTCATTCTTGCGCCACCAATAGTGCCGCCGTAAGTCCCCGGCACATCTTCGCGGCGCCCGTGAATAGAATACCGCGAACCGTCGGCCTCCGCTAAGATTAACTCTCGAATCCCTTCGACAATGGGCACACAAACTCGACCCTCTGCAATTTTAATACCCCATCATCATCTAGATTTACCCGTGTGGCACCTCCCCGCTGTACTGTATCTCTCAACTCACGCAAATGAGGATCATCAAATTGCCTCTCACGGATACGCTCTAATAAGGAAGAACGAGCGACCGTGCAGGCTAACACTCTGCTAGGCTCGTAAATGTCTAATCTCACGAACCGGTTGGCTAAGGCCTGGACATCTAGAGCTAATGGTCTCTGACTGACCGGAATGTATGCAAGACTACCCATGCTGGCGTACTTTCTACTCAACGCACCGGCCACCACATTGGCCTTACCTCGGTGATATAAAATAGTAACATCATAGTCTTTTAGCAACTCTAGCCACCTTCTCTCCCTCATATTCACTCTTTTGTTTAAACAAATATCGAAGACTCTTATGATCGGTGTATACTTCACATGCTACACCATACAAATAATGCCTCCGGATCTTCAACGCGTGAATAATCGCCGCCAATTCTAGATCATGCATCGGATACCCTTCTCGCGAATCTTCAACTCGCTCAAGATAGTCAATAACCTCGCGATCTCCGCATTAACACCGCACCAAGCCCAATACGAAGCATCACAATAAGTTGTATAAGAGATACCATACCCGCGGGTAAAACCAATACCGTAGCCGTGTCAAGGCTGTCTTGAGCTTTTGAGCTCGCCTCACATTCATCTGGACCATTCAAATTGAACACCCTTGGGTCAATCTCGGGTCCGGTGCTAGTGTAATGACGAAAATCCTTCTACGATCCAAGGAGTAATAATTTCGCTAACCCCAGAAACTCCGAATATCTCGTGGTCGATGCTGCGGTTTGGAGCTTTTGAAAGCTCGCCTCAATTTTCTTCGGATCAACCTGAATACCTGCTGCCGTCATAATATGACCCAAGAATGCAACCGAACTTAGCCAAAATTCACACTTTGAAAATTTTGTATATAGCCGGCTATCTCTCGTAGCCGTAGTGCCACTCGAGATGTCGCGCATGTTCTCCCGACCGAGGGAATATATTAATATGTCATCAACGAAGACTATTATCAAACAAGTCTAAATAAGGCCGGAACACTCCGATTCATTAATTCCACAAAGCTGCCGGAGCATTTGTCAACCCAAAGTACATGACTAGAAATTCATAATGCCCATACCGAAAGTGGAACGCCGCCTTAAGGACATCGTGATTGCCCTAATCTTCGACTGATGATAGCTACATCTCAAATCTATCTTTGAAAATACCTTGCCACCCTAGTCGGTCAAATAAATCATCAATTCGCTAGTTGATATTTATTTTTGATAGTCACTTGTTTAAACTGTCGATAGTCAACGCACATTCTCATCGAACCATCTTTCTTCTTTACAAATAACACAGCTGCTCCATGGTGAAACATCGGGTCTAATGAAACCCTTTTCAAGTAAATCCCACAATCGTTCCTTCAATTCTTTTACATCACGAGCTAGTACCAGATGTACGGGAACGAATGAATCAGTGCTCGAGCCAAATCAACGCAAAAATCAATGTCCCTATCGGGCGCATACCCGCAAGTCCGACGGAAATAATTTCAGTAGATTCTCGACACCACTAGTGCACGAGAGTCAATAGCAGAACCCCAAGACTAACGATCACTGGACATAAGCTAAATAAGTTCCAAGATCTCTTCCAACCATACGCCGAGCTTTAACATAAGAAATAACATTACGTCTAGTATGACCTGAAATTCCTTTCCACTCTATACGAGGGCGAATTCGGTAGGGCTAAAGTCACAGTCTTGGCATGTCAATCTAAAATAGCATGATACGGAGATAGCCAAGTCCATGTCTAGTATAATATCAAAGTCCACCATATTTGTGGGTAGTAATAAGACGAGTCTCGGCGACTTCAATTAGCTCATGACGACTCATACTTAATGCTGTATGTAGTCGATCAACACTAATCAGACCACTTCAATCAAATAGTACGGTGCAAACATGCAGTATTCACTACATTCTAACATATGTGGACCTGAGGCTCAGTGCATGCTGATGCCTTTCTATCACAAACCAAAATAATACCTGTAATGACGCATCAAGATCACTGTTCGTCCTGGCGGAGCATATCATTCTGCGGCCGCACCCCACCACTGGAAGCAAGATCTCTGGTGACGATCGCTCTGGTCGGTCTCTCATCTTCTATCGGTCTCAGCTCCACCCTCTATACCTTCTACCTCCACCTCTCGTGGTCTTCTGATCACGCTCTGTAGCCGCCGGGCGGGTGCCGCTGCGGGAATCGGGCATCACGGCACGAGAACTCCGCTGCGGCGGCATTCGTAGTCCGAGGGCAATACTTGCATGTGTCTAAGATCACCGCACGTGAACAAGCTTCTGCAATAGGCCATGGGCAGGCGGTGGCGCATCGACAGTCGGCCGATCGTAGTAGGCGTGGTTAGAACTACAATACTCGAAGATCACTGAGAAATCCTGAAGGGTCATCGGACGAAGTGCCTAGAGATGGGGTTCTCTATCATAAAAATTTATCTCCAGCACTGGCACCCATCGAATTACGAGAGTCTCATCCATGTCTTCGCTCTGCGACAGAGCCATCTCGACCTCGGCGGCTGCATTAGCCGCCTCCTCGAAAGTGATTTCAGCTTCGCCCCCATCTGTAGCCGAATTGGCTTATTTAAGCCATCAATAAACCTCCTCACTCTCTCCCGATCCGCGGTACGGAGACAAAGATGACGAGCTGAGTCCATGCACTTAGTCTCATACCGCTGCTATGACATATACGAACTCGACGGAGCACGCTCAAATTGTCGTGCATAATCTTCCGGCTACAGTTGTCTGAAGGAACTTTTCTAGACATAATTCTACAAATCGCTTCCAAGCTCGAGCATGACGGTTATCCGCGCTGGGCTCGATAGATCAGCACCTTCCACTAAGTTCTGGCGTAAACTAAAAGTAGCAAGATCCATACTATTAGTTCCCCCACAACGCCTATAGTACGTGATGAGTGCTGCGGCATCGCATCCACGGATCCTTCCGGGTGAGCTTCCATCAACGCTGGCAGCTGAATCGCTTTGTAAACTCCGTCTACCTCTCCACAAGGCTGCGGCACATGGCTGCATTATCATTGGTGGACGGAAGTCGCATACTAGGCCGAGCCGTCGCAATCGTCGAACCATCAGTCCCAGCTCGTTGCCGAGCAGCGTGCGCAAGCGAGTTCGACATTACCTCCTTCGAGAGCAGTTGGCGCGGCTAGCGAACTAAACCTCGCTTCGCGATATGATCTATAAAACCCGCTATTCAACTCAAAGATCTCGAGATCCGACGGAACATAGTTCCTCCGACTCGAGCTGGCCTATCGGAGCCGCTGGGCCGGAATCCTCTCGAGACGAACTCCGTGCTCAAGCCACCTCGCGGTTGCCGGGGCTGAAGCCCTCGCCCCTACCTTGTCCTCTAGACTGATCTCGACTCCGGCTCTACCCCTAGCAGGAGCTGCCGCCGCTGGGACCTCGCTGCCAGTCGACGAGGATGCACGTGTCCTACATCTCGGCGGAAGACAGTAGAGAAGTTCAATTATTTAAAGATAGCCGCACGACCGAGAATACGTGAATATTTTCTTAACTCCGTAGCTCGCGAGGATAAATACAGACGTTCTTCGTACCGATCCTTCGGTACTCTACTGAAGGTTGCTCGCAGCGTACAGATCGCATATGTCCTAGTGTTCGATACTAACTTATTACGATTCGACTTATCCACCATCGGGTCACGATGGCGCCTACTAAATGGAAAAACATATTAGTTACACCTCCATTAATTACCAATTTCTTATTCAGACTTATTATTAAAAACATATAATTTAAAGCGGAATAATTCAGTATTAGCTTCTTAGTCAAATATGATAAAGAAAACCCAAACACGTTACACCACCCAAGACCGGTGTCACAATACTCAACGAACTTTCAAGAACAACACACATAATTATACCGAAAGAAAATAGAAGCCGCTTATCTCGATCGCATGAGATAACATAATGAAAAGCATAGATGGAAGAGACAACGGATCCTGCGACGCCGTGCGTTACCTCTCGTAGTCTCATAAGTCAAAAATCCACAGCCCCCACGCGCCGTCCGCAACTCCGTATCCGGCGCAAAAAGAAGCCGCGTAGTGTAGTATCAAAGCATAACCGGCCCCACGTGCCGGTGTTGGTGTAAGGACGTACCACTTCCGTCTCCTAACTATCACAAAGAATTGGTGCCTCGCGGGTAGCGTATCCACCCGCTCCTCAAATATATCAATAGGCCACGCAACTACGTGCCACGCGGTATTTAACCATTTCAGCGGCCGGCGTGCCACACGATCCCATTTCTTATTATATAGGGTCGGTTTGCGCTGCCACACGATCCCTATCCACAAATATATACGGCCGTTCCGCGCGCCTACACGAGCCCTAATTCATAAATATATATATATATATATATCACGGCATGTAGCCAATAATCTCTATAATCAACAATATTTATAATTACCGGGTTTTAAACCAATAATTGATAACAATGTCAACAATTTATCTTCATTACCGGTATAACACCAATAACTCTCTTAATCAACAATTTATTCATAACTAAATTTCTATTCCTTCGAGCTAGGATAGAACAAACACTTACCTCGAAAAGTTTACGAACGATTCAATTCGTAGCAATGCCTTTTCCTTTTGAATTTGACTCAATTGGAAATTTTGGAAATTACAATTGATTTAATATCATCAATTCTACTTAACAAACTAAGTCATATTGCTAAATATGGTCTTTACAACATTCTGCCCGGAATAGTAGAAAATCGACCCCGGGCCCACATAATCGAAACTCAAATTTCGAACCAAAATAAGTTCACCCAATCCTCCATGAGTTCAAATATACAATTTGTTCTTTAGGTTCGACTCCAAAACGAGGTCTAGATCGCACATTCTTTGAAAGTCCTAACTATACCCATTTCTCCAATTTTTCAACCAATCTACCACCTAATTAGAGCTTAAAGGAATTCAAATAGTATGTACGGAAAATGGGTTAAGAACGAGTTAAGAATCACTTGCCCGAGAAGTTTAACGTGAAGAATCGCTCAAAAATCATCCAAGGAGCCGCGGAGAGCAGAGCGGAACAAGAATGGATTTTTATCCCGCTGCCGTTCGCTTTCGTGGGATTAAATTTCCACTGTGCAGCCGATTTTGATTCTACGCGATCGCGTCGAATCGGGTCGCTGATCGCGAAGGCAAATACTACGACTGAGTCACGCGTTCGCGACAATGCCGCTGGAGTCAGCAGATAGCAGTTTTGCCGGGGTGGCTTACTTGTACCACGCGATCGCTGCTGGAACAGCGTCGCGACTGCGGCTGCGTGAGAACGCGAGCGCTACGCGCGATCGCGTGCGCATCGGCCGCGATCGCGCGTTGCAGGCGTACAGAAACCCGCGCAGATCGCGCCGGCGTACCTACCGCGCTCGCGTGAGCAACTTGACCGGAAGCGCAAGCCGCGACCGCGCTGCTAGCTGCGCCGATCGCGCAGTAGATGTGTCTCCGTGGTAAAATCGCGTGTAATCCGCTGCCCCTCAGTCCAAAAACACCTCGAACTCACCGCTCGAACACTCCCCGAGCTCCCCGAGCTCCAAAACCAAATATGCACACTCCACCTCAAAAACATCATACGAACTTGCTTACGCGATCAAATCGCTAAAATAACATCACATTCAACGAATTAAACCCCTAAAACACAAGAATTCTTTGAAATTTCATAATTTCCAAAATTTTCAATTTAAGGTCGAAACACGTCAAACGACGTCCGTTTTCAACCAAACTTTACAGGAAGCGCTTAACCAAAGAAAATGTGTGATATTTTACTTTATCCTAAATCCAAGTAGGATATTTCTTAATCAAAATTCAGATTCTACCAATCTACTAATATCACTTAAACCTACGTAAAAGAATCATAATGAATATTATTACCACGCAGTAATTTTGTTTGAACAACACGATCAACAAAGCCTTTTGATTTTTTGAATACAAGAGTAAATCTTGGGATCCGGGTCCGTTTACCAAAAAATGTTGACCAAAGTCAACCATATCAATATTAATATCAAAATTCTTCAACTTTTTCACATATTTCACATATTTCAACATAAATTTTTTCCAGCTTTGTGCCCGGACTGTGCACGCAAATCGAGGCAACTATAAATGAGGTTTTCAAGACCTCAAAAGCTCGGAATGATTAATAAAACAAGTGATGACCCTTTGGGTCGTCACATAGTTCCCAATTAATTCCCAATAATTCCGATAAAAAAGAGGATGTAGTCCATCTGGACCAGGAGCTTTCATAGGTTTAAAAGATTTAATAGCATTAAGGACTTCTTCTTTTTTTCTAAATGTTTTATTAAGAAGTCTTGATCAGATTTACTTAATATTTGGGAAGGTAATAAGTTTGTACTAGAAATTGAATGAGTATGCTGTGTTGTAAAAAGCTATAGATAATAAGAGGAGATATGTGTTAGAATATGTTGTGGTCTAGTTATCCAGTTTCCTCCTTGATCTTGTAGAGAGACAATTCTATTTTGTCTTCTACGATTAAGTGTGCTGGGATGGAAAAATTTTGTATTTAGCATCTCCATTATTAGCTAGTCAATACGTGATTTTAGTTTCGAGAAATCTTTTTCTAGTCTAAGAACTTGATTAAATTCCACCTTAAGGTCTCTTTCCAATTTTTGTAGGAAATAATTAGTGGGATAATGAATGGAAGCTTGTATTCCATTCAATCTACCAAGTAAATTTCTTTATTTGTTAAAATTATTACCAAAAATGTTAGAATTCCATTGCTTAACAAAAATTGTAAATTTATCGATAGCAGATATCAAAGATGTTTTTATCTAGCCATGCATGCTTAACAACATCCACAAAATTAGGGTGACTAGTCCAGATAGTTTCAAGATGCAGGTTCTAAAGTAATTAAAAGCGGACAGTGATCCCAATGCGTGCATGGAATATGCCTCACTGTGGCTTCTGGATATAAACTTAGCCATTCATAATTTGCTAAAAAATTATCAAGTCGTTCTAAGATTGTGTGACCATGCCTCTATTTGTTTGTATAATGACTCCCGTTAAAACCTAAGTCATTCATATTACAATTTTAGGACCTCTTACATAGTTCAAATAGGATAATATTCAATAATAGCTTATTTCAAAGCTCTAAATATTAGAAAAATATTTAAATTACGATTTTGTTTAATATATAATTTATTTTTAAATGGTAAAAAAGACGAACGTCATTTCATTAAGGAATTTCGTGATTTAGTTTGCTCATGATCTCTTACCATTATATTCTTTCAATTTTTTTCCAGAGAAATTCTTTTCATTTTTAATATTTATGTTTCTTTCCTTACTATCCACTTGACTATTTACATTCGAAAAAAGTAAAATTAAAATTAAAAAAATAAGCAGGGGTAAGTTTACTTTCAAAACAAACTTTTTTTGTCATAACCAAACGGACTTTGGTTACTTTGTCATTTTCTTTTGCATTATCGAAGAGAGAGAATTTTTTATTTTGCACTATATATTGTTACTACACTGGTGAAACTATTAAAATACGTATGTTATTTTCAATCACCAAGTTATGAACAAAGACATTGAAGTCAAGATGACAACGTAACCATCATTAGTGAAGACGGAAAGCAATCTACTTTCGTGTACGTCTCTTATATTTTTTAGTAAAAATAGTATTATTTCTGATTCGAGAGACAGAGTCATATCTTTAGTGAGATTATATTTTTTATTCGGCTAGTTTATTTAATTTGAGTTAGTTCATAAACAACATTTGTTTTGAAATTAACAAAGAACTGATGAACATATCTTTAAAAATCCATTGTCTTAATCCACTTGGCTATGTCCGCTCATGGCCTACTTATGTTCCATTTTTCTTGTTATTGAAACAAGAAATTAAAATATTAACGGTAATCTCGTATACAATGAAAATCGGGGCTACCCAATTTCATTCCTTGGTCGAGATGAGAATGTCACATCAAAGAGATAGGAAGCCGAGTCCAGGTCGAGATTCGATCTCAATTGCGGACATAAAAAGGTAGACTTCGAGTGACACCATCATGGTTTGATAACAGAAACGGCAAGATATACGCGACAGGTCGAGAATTGTGGCATGAATACCAGAACAGACCGATCTACAATGGTTAACTCAATGTTAATATGATTTCCTACTATAATAGAAGTGTACCTTATTTATGACTCGTCTATTATATAAAGAGAGAACCGTTTCATTTGTAAGGGCATATTTTGACATAACAAATTCTATATTTCTGTCTTCTATTCTCTCACAGATGGTGAGGACACATGCTACTCGGGATGACCAGGCACTCGCGCCCCTACTGCAGCCGTCAGAGGTCGGGGTTGGTGTAGAGGTCGAGAACGCACATGTGGTGCAGCGAGAGCACCTACGTGAGCTACCGACGAGGCACCACCTGCAGATCCAACGGGGCGAGGCACGTGGTGTAGCTAGAGCACCTACTACTGCTAATAACATTATTTCTACATATTTTATACCGATTCTTACCTGAGCTTTGTGCATCAATTGCCATATATTAGTCCCAAAATACTTACAGATTGCACTTGATTGCAGGTTTGAGCGACAAGATAATAAATATCAAATATCGGCTCAAAAAGGAGTAAAATCTGCCAAGTGTCAATAGACAACTGAAGTGGGGAACAAGATGACCTGCGCGGACCGCATTGATTTGGTGTGCGGCCACGCAGGAGAGTTCAGAGATTGGGTTAGTTCAAGTTCACCCTGCGCGGCTCGCACTGCTTTGTCACGCGGCCGCGCAGGAAAATTCAGAGAGCAGGCAAATGTAATGTCAAGCCATGCAGTCCGCGTTCCTTTCCACACGGTCCGCACTTATGAAGGTTCTGACACCCAACCATTCAAGAAAAAAGCCCACGCGACCGCATACAAAAGTAGTGCGGTCCATGTGGGTAAAGTTCCGAGAGTGATTATTTTGATGAAGCTTTGCTATGCGGCCGCATACCATTTCTATGCGGTCCCCATAGAATAGTTTTTAAGCCTATTTTGGACAATTTACTCTTCTTTGAACGTGGATTATTTTAGTTTACCAATATAGTTAATTAATATGTTTGTTCTATCTATTATTTTTTTAATTTATGCTTTTTCCATATCTAGCTAAACTCGTTAGCTAGGGTTGTGGCTCAACCCTAGTGTGGGTAATTAATGGGTGTGATTGTTTAGTGCTTGAGTGATGTTGGTTATTTTCTATTTGGGTTAATTTTATAGTTTAATTTGGATTTAGTGATTGCAAACACTAAGTCTAGCTTAGTGGGTCTTGACACTACTTGAGAAAGAGTGTCTATGACTTCTAAATTAATCCAACACGGAATTGGGGTGGACCCATGAGAATGGTTGTCCTAATTAACGAGTTAAACCCCGAGAGAGTAATTATCCAACTTGAACCCTAAGTTGCAATTGGTCTCGAGAGATTCAGCTGGGCAAAATCACTTCTCTACCGAGAGGTGTGAGACTGGGTACAATTGTGTAACGATTATAGCATAACCCCCAAATATGTCAATTTATCCTTAGTAACAACTACCGGTCAATTAGCCACCTAAGTGATGTCACGACCCTAGTGCCCTTCTTCCCATTAGATACCACTTAGCAATATTCTTGTAGCATAATTTAGTGTTAATTAATAGTTTTATAATAGTAGTTATAAAATCAAAATCCAAGAATGTTTGAAGTGACATTAGAATCCAAGATGCCTTTCTAGACTTTACAAATACTCGACTCCCACTTCTAGCTCCCTGTGGATATTGACCCCGACACCGCTATCGGACAAAGGTATTTAGCACCCACTCTTTCCAAAGGTTGAGTCCGCACCTATCATTTTTTGATGCCGTTGCCGGGGAGCTTACGATATTGACTATTTGTGTAGTTAGTTTTGTGTTTCGCTTCTCTTTCCTTCTTTACTAACATTATTTGTTTCAAACCATACACATGGCTCTAAACGAGAATGTCCCTCTTGACAACATGGTCGCGGGGGAGGAGGTTGATGATTTTGAACAAGAGGAACTCTAGGTACCACATGTACCACAGAGAGGTAGACATGCTAATGCAAATCCTAATGATCAAATTCCAGACCCTCCTCCGCCTCCACCAAGAGTGGCTCCAAGGGTCCTTACGAACCAAGGTTATGCAAGTCCCATAGTTCCTCCCCGAATCCGGGTGGAGAATTTTCAAATCACCAATATTATGTTGACACTTCTCGAACAAAGAGGGTATTTTATGGGCACCTTCGATCAAAATGCATACAAGCACTTGAAGGGATTCGTAGATACTTTTTGGGGGAGTAAACAAACCAATGTGTCCGAAGTTGCTTTGAGATTGTATGTATATGTATATGTCGGGCGCTGTAAATTGTAACTTGTTAGTAAATCAATCGTATGGTTATGTTTGTACATTGTGAAATCAGTTATAATTGGTAAGATCTTTGGTTTATGAGTAATAAACGACACAGGGGAATCGCGTGGGATAGAAAGGCACCCATGTCCACTTGACTAGGGCTACCTAGTCAGGCGCCGGTCATGTCCCTCGATTTGGGGCGTGACAAAAGTGATCCTAATGTCATACATTTGCATAAAGAGTTGCATGAACACGACCAAGCCATTGCCGAACATACAACAACAAAGAACCAACTGGCGAAGGCGCAATTATAACAAGTTCAAAACCCGCGCCAAGTTAATGCTATGGAAGGAGTCAATATGATGAAAAGAAGGCAAAGAGGGATACAACAACAAGGAAATTATGACAACTATGATGATGGTAGTGGTTATTCAAGCGAGTGCTATGATAAGCAAAGTGAGGATTGTCAATATGTTAACAACTACCAAGGAAATAGAGTAAACCAAGGCAACCAACAATGGCGATCTCAAGGGAATTGGAATAATCAACAAGGAAGTGGAAATTGGAATAACAATAATCAATAACAAGGCGATTGAAATTGTAATGGGAATAATCAAAACAACAATTGGGGGAATCAAGGTAACAATAGTGGAAATTGGAGTTGAAATAACAACAAAAATTGGAACAATAACAATGGTCAAGGGCGGTGAAACAATAATGGTGGTCAAGGTAATCGGGGGCAAGGCTTTCAAAGGCCCCCAATGTTTCAACAACCAAACAACCCGCCACCCTATCAATCTCAAGGGTCGAGTTCTTCGGGCAATGAATTTGGGAGAATTGAGGTTATGTTTGAATAAATGATGAAGAAGACTGAAGACTCGGATGTGCAATTGGCTTCAGATAACACTTCCATGCGCAACTTTGAAGTGCAACTTGGACAAATTTGACAATCTTTAAATACTCACCCAAAGGGTGCAATACCTAGTGACACAATAGTAAATCTTAAGGGTGGGCACAAAAAACATGTGATGACGATGACCATACGGAGTGGACAACGCGGTGATGTGCATGCCTCAATAGAGAATCAAGCCATGATGGAGGAAGATGAGTTGCCTAATGATGATATGCCTACGAGGGTTGATGATGTTGTGGAACCAAATGCAAGAAATAAACTGAGAATTAACATTCATGAGGTTGAGGAGAAGACTTAAGAGAACGTTAACCCATCTAGGGAACATGTAATAGATATGCCCGATCCAAATGTGCCCAAAGCCAAGGCACCCTAGCCTAGGCCTCCTCCTCCCTACCCTCAACATTTGGCCCAACAAAAGAGTGACAACTAATTTAAGAAATTCATTGAGATGATGAAGAGTTTGACTATCAATGTGCCTTTGGTGGAGGCACCCGAGCAAATGTCAGGATATGAGAAATTCATGAAATATTTGGTTACAAAGAAAAGATCAATAGAGTGTAAGACAATCAAAATAACCCAATCAAGTGAGCGCAATTGTACACTCCATGGCTCCTAAACTTGAGGACCCTGGTGCATTCACTATCCCATGCACTATTGGAAGCGCCAACTTTGCAAACGCCCTTTGTGACTTGGGGGCATCATCAACTTAATGCCATATTCAGTGTTCAAATCTTTGGGAATTTGGCAACCTCGTTCGACTTCAATGAGGCTCTAAATGGCAGACATGTCTATGAAACGGCCTTTGGGTATAATCGACGATGTCCTAGCTCGAGTTGATAAGTTCATCTTGTCGGCCTACTTCGTGAATCTTGATTGTGAGGTAGACTTTGAAGTCCCAATTATTCTTGGAAGGCCTTTCCTTGCAACAGGGAAGGCTTTGGTTGATGTCGAGGCGGAAGAGTTAAACTTTCGAGTTGGTGATGAAAAGGTTGTGTTCTGTGTGTTCAAATCTATGAGGCAACCAAATAGTACTAAAGTTTTCTCGTTCGTTGACATTTTCATGGCAGTGATAGTGTATGGCACAAACGCAATGATCAATGTTGAAGATCCACTTGAAGTGGTGCTTTCAAACATGGAGGCTAATGATGATGCCGAGAGAATTGAATGTGTGAATGCTTTGCATGGTATGGTCTCATATTGTTATGATCCTAGGAAGTTATCACTGGACCTTTATAATCGTAAAACCAGTCCAACAAAGCCATCTATTGAGGAGCCGCCGATGTTGGAGTAGAAACCACTTTCTCCTCACCTCTGGTATGAATACTTGAGTCCTAATTTTGCTTTGCCTATTATTCTTTCATCTTGCTTAACTAGCTTGCAGGTGGACACCACTTTGGCGATTCTACAAAAGTGCAAGCGAGCGATCGGATGGACGTTAGCAGATATTCGGGGTATAAGCTCTACCTTTTACATGCATAAGATCATTTCGGAGGAAGATGTAAGGTCATTGCTTGAACACCAAAGAAGACTAAATGAAGCTATGCAAGAGTTAGTCAAGAAGGAGATTATCAAGTGGTTGGATGCCGGTGTATTCTACCTAATATTAGATAGTTCATGGACCTCCCCGGTCCAATGTATTCCAAAGAAGGGGGAGGGGTATGATGGTTGTCACAAATGCAAACAATGAATTGTTTCCAACCCGTACGGTCACGGGTTGGAGGGTGCACATGGATTATAGAAAGCTCAACAAGGTCACTAGGAAGGATCATTTCCCTCTACCATTCTTGGACCAAATGCTTGATCGTTTAGTGGGCCGGGATTATTATTGCTTCCTTGATGGCTACTCGAGGTATAACCAAATTCTTATTGCCCTAGAGGATCAGGAAAAGACAACATTACTTGTCAATATGGCACATTCGCCTTCTCAAGGATGCCTTTTGGACTTTGTAATGCTCCTGCGACCTTCCAAAGATGCATGATGGCAATCTTCATTGACATGGTGGAGGACATTCTGGAGGTCTTCATGGATTATTTTAGTGTGGTGGGGGACTCATTTGAAGAATGCCTAGTGAACTTGGACAAGGTGTTGAAAAGATGTGAGGAGACCAATCTTTTACTAAATTTGTAGAAATGTCACTTCATGGTGCAAAAAGGAATTGTTTTAGGGCATAAAATTTCAAAGAATGGCATTGAAGCGGACAAGGAAATGATAGAGGTTATCTAAAGGCTTCCTCCCCCTACTTTTGTCAAGGGGGTTAGAAGTTTCTTAGACCACACCGGATTCTACTGGCGCTTCATCAAGGATTTTTCAAAACTTGTGAACCCGTTGTGCAAACTATTGGAAAAAGATGTGAAGTTTATGTTTAATGAGAGGTGTATGGAGTCTTTTGAATTATTGAAACATAAATTGACTACCACTCCCATTATCACCGCACCCAACTAGGAATTGTCTTTTCAGTTGATGTGTGACGCGAGTGATGTAGTGGTTGGTGCGGTGCATGGCCAAAGAATTAGAAAAATGTTCCATCTGGTCTACTACGCAAGCAAGACGATGAATGAGGCTCAAAAGAACTATACAGTCACCGAGAAGGAGTTGCTAGCTATTGTGTTCACCATGGAAAAGTTCCGACCATACCTTATGGGGGACAAGGTGATTATCCATACCGATGATGTCACCCTTAGGTATTTGATGACAACGAAAGATTCGAAGGCGAGGTTGATGAGATGGGTACTACTCTTGCAAGAATTTGATCTAGAGATCATGGACAGAAAAAGGAAGTGAAAATCAAGTCGCGGGTCACTTGTCCCGGCTAGAGGAAGAAGGGAGACCGAGCAATGGTGTTGAGATAAATGATGCTTTCCCGGATGAACAACTCCTTACGGCATCTATGCATAATATGCCGTGGTTTGACGATGTGGCCAATTATCTTGTTACCGGTATAGTCCTGTATAAGCTATCTTCTTACCAAAGGAAGAAGCTCAAGTGGGATAGTTTAGATTACTATTAGGATGAGCCCTACCTGTTTAAAATTTTCGCCGATGTATCCCGGAAGAAGAACAATTGAACATATTGGAAGCTTGCCACTCTTCTCCTTATGGTGGTTATCATGGGGGAGTGAGGACAGCCTCAAAGGTTTTATGTTGTGACTTCAATTGGCAGACTTTGTTTCAAAAGTCAAGCGTGAAGAAGTGTGATGCATGCCAAAGAGCTGGCGGGATTTCTAAGAGGGATGAGATGGCTCTTAACACCATTCTAGAGCTAGATAATTTTAAAAAGCACATCTTCACTAGGTTTGGAACCCCTCGTGCTATCATTAGTGATAGGGGGTCCCATTTTTTGCAACAAGGCCTTTGATTCTTTGCTCGCTAAATATGGAGTTAACCACAAGGTGACCACCCCATACCATCCTCAAGCTAGTGGCCAAGTGGAGGTTTCTAACTAGGAAATTAAGAGTAGTTTGTCCAAAACAGTGAATGCAAATAGGACTGATTGGTCAAAGAAGTTGGATGATGCTCTTTAGGCTTATCGGACATTGTATAAAACTCCGATAGGTATGTCCCCATATCGGTTGGTGTTTGGTAAGGCTTGTCACATCCCGATGAAACTAGAGCATAAGGCAATGGGCTTTGAAAAGATTAAATTTGGAATGGGATGTTGCGGACAACCTCCGAGTGGAGCAATTGAATGAATTTGATGAGTTTAGATTCCATGCTTACTCTAGATCGTCCTTGTATAAGGACAAGATGAAGTACCTCTATGATAAGTATGCTTCAAAGTTGGTGATATGGTCCTTCTCTTCAACTCAAGGCTAAGGTTATTCCCAGGGAAGCTCAAATTCAAATGGAGTGGTCCCTTTGAAGTGGCCTTTGTAACATCTTTCGGTGCCCTTGATCTCAAAAACAAAAATGGTGAAGTATTCCAGGTTAATGGGCATCATGTCAAACATTATTTGGGAAAGGTTGAAGACAGCCACGTGGTGGTGCTTATTCATTTAAAGTGAGATGATGGTAACTTGCGTCATTTTGCGACATTAAATCAGGCACTTCTTGGGAGGCAACCCATCTCTTTTGAATTTCTTTATTTTTCCTTTGTAAAGTAGTGAAAGTTGCCTACGCGGCCGCACATAATTTCAGTGCGGTCCGCGTAGGCTTGAGCAACTGAGTGTTAATTCTCAGAAGAATCAACGCGGTCCGCATCCCTTTTTGAGCGGTCTGCGTTTGAAAACTCAAAAATGTCATGCTCTCTGAAGTTTTCCATGCAGCCGCGTACCAAAGCAGTGCGGTCTACGTGGGAAGAATTGAAACAACATCACTCTGAGGTTTGCCACGAGGCTGCATACAAAAATAGTGTGATCCGCGTGGCTTAAGCAGCAACTTGTGAAGGAAGGAAAACCCAGCGCGGTCCGCGACCCTTTTTGTGCGGCCACGCTGGTAGGTGATCTGTGGGTCATAGGGCTTTTCTACAAATAGAGGCCTTGGGCCTCATTCTATCATTTTCGCAATATTTCCTCCTATTCTCTAAATTCCACTGTTCATCAAGCATAATTGTGCATATAGTTGAATTCTCATTAATCTATGGTAACAACTCTTATTCATTTCATTCATAGTCTAAGTTTTTTTTCTTGTACTTGCTACCTATTAGTATAGCTTCCTATTTTCTTCTCTTTCTTTTAGTTTAACTGTTAGATTAGATTCTCTGTGTTACTTTGAGCAAGTAGGCATGAATTCTTGTTCATTAATTGAGTAGGGACACTTAGGAATCATATTGTGAACAAAAATTGGACTTAATGGAATTAAAATCCCGGCTCAGTTAAATTCACCCTACCTGGCCGCACAGTATTTGTGTACGGTACACATTGAACTCTGTGTGTTTGTGTGTGATGATATATCCTCTCAGTGCGGTCCACATGCCATTTGTGTGTGGTCTGTGCTGAACCAATGCGGACGCGGTCCAAAGTAGTGTGGTCCGCGTAAGTAAGGTTCAGAGAGGTGAGTAGAACTACACGGATTGTGTACATTCTTGTGCGGTCTTCGCCCCTCAGTCTGTGTCACTGTGTCTGCATTTTGCTTTCAACTGAAATTTGTAATTCACCTTATGTGCTTCTACTAACAAAGTTAGTCATGTATTCTTACAAGCAATGGTTAAAAAATTTGGAGGTGTACAACAACAACGCGGGGGCAAGGAAAAACAACTCGAGAGAGGTGGGTCCTCCCGTGGGGGAAAAGGGAAGAGGATTGTCAAACTCACTCCCCAGGCTAGAGCGAACATAATTCTCCTGATCATGAGGATGTTTCCACTTCCAAGAGGCCAGTGAATATAGTCTCGGACTCGTCTAATGAGTCCGGAGCAAAAAATGAAAGTGAGAACCAATACTCCACTTCTCCCATAGCTTCACTATCATGGGAGAGTGGAGGATATGCTGAAGGAGGTGAAGCACAGGTTGAAGGTTTAGAGAGGACTAGTAGAACAGAGGTATGTGGAGATAGGTTTGGTAGTCAGGTCGCCTTCCACAAATTCCGAGAGTGGTAGCCCAAAAGGAAACTGATTCTAGAGAGGGAGTTCATAGATGCTGATCTTCTCCCTCTCAACCCTCTTGTGCAAGAACAATTCCACACTAAAGAGGGTTGGGGATTCTTCAAAGAGCGAGTTGGATTAGGAAATGAGCATATGGTGAAGGAGTTCTACTGTAATGTTCACCATATAGTTCGGGACTCAAAAGCAACAAAAGTGAGGGACAATAGAGTTGTTTTTTATGGGACATCGCTGAATGACTTCTTGGGGTTTCAGGAAGAGGACGAATCTCAGTATCTTGAAAACCTGGCACTATAATAAGAAGATCGTCCTTGGTTGGCCGAGCACTTAGCAGTCCTGGGTACAGTCCCTGTTTGGTTAACAGCACAGGAAAAGATCCATAGGAACACACTAAGTTTTTAAGCTAAAGGTTGGTTGACTTTCGTATGTAGTCGACTTGACCCGTCCACACATGATCACACAGTTCCTCTTCCTCGTGCTATTTTGGTAGCCTCTAACATGGCAGGATTTTCTCTGAATGTGGGTAATATAATGTCGAGAGTGATTTCTCAAGTCGGGTACAAGACCAAAACAAAATACCCCTTTCCGAACACACTCTCCTATACTATAAAGAACTGAATGTGAAGAAGAAAAAATATGATAATTCGGTACCTCCAGTGGCCCCCTACTCGTGGTATCATCAGTTGGGTCCAGTCAACCCAAATATAGGCAAAAAGACTCAGGCTTCTACCTCCTCCGCACCTAGACAGTATGAAGAGCCAGTTCCCATTAAGCAATCCACTAAGCCAGTAACTAATGAGGCACTGCCCCCATGTCCTTCCTCCATAGCTGGCCCATCTGTCATAGCTGATCCGGATCAGATGCAATTCTACTTATTATTTGGAGATCCAGCTGGAGAGCCAGCAGTACTGCAGCCACAAGCGGAGTGGCACATTCCAAAAAAGAGGAGGAAGCTCCCTAGCACAGACTGAATAGTGATTGAGGTGGCTCTTGTCGAGGACGTTCCCTCCAGTACTCCAGATGTTGAGACCTCCACAGTTCCACCAATCCCAGCAGCACATCAGTAGCAGGCTGGGGACCAGTCTGAGGTCCCTGCCGGTACAGAGGACTTGGGAGCTACTGAGCAGCACAGGGTGACTGATGAGGCTTGAGGGGCCGCTCTATATCCTTTACTGATTTTTGATGCTTTATTTTGATAGTTAGCATTGGGGACAATGCTAGCTTTTATTCGTGGGGGTGTGGCCCTGCCATTTTGATTGATACTCTAGATGATTGTATATATTCTTTTACTTTCAGTACATTCGTAGTTGTAGATGACTTGTATATAACTATTCACTCTAGATGCTCTTCATCGCCCTAGTTGTATATTCTACTCCCCTTTATTTCAATTGAGTTATGAGTTCATAGTTTTATATTTTAAGCAATTTTAATAATTTTTACACAGATTAATTACTAAAAATTAATGAGTTTATTTGAACCCACACCTAAGCTACTAGATTTGCCCTTGATCACAGTGTAAGTTAAATTTCCTCACGCTTGATTAGAGATATTAATTTTGAACCTTGATAAAGAATATTTATTAAAGAATACTTCACATCCCGTAACAGGTCGAGCTATTTAAAATCGCAACAAATTTGTGTTTAGGATGGTGAAAGTCGTGGCCTTGAGACGCTTGTGTTGACCAAACATTCATTACGTGGTCAATGTGGGCCATTGTGCGCTTGAATCGTATCTAAGGTTGTTGTGGGCCCTCGACTCCGTCTTTATCAATCCTTGAGTGTATGGTGAGAATTTGAATTGTGAGCCTAAGTACAGAGCCAATGTTCTAGAACTTGCCCCGAATGTATGTTGAGGCGAAATCATAGGTGAAACTTGGTCCAAATAGGACACTCCTTGTGTTGTACTCTAGTTTTACCGGAGCATTTACATCTATATCCGCTTTTTGGGTCACCTTTTAACTTATACCTGCTTTGCAAAAAAGTTACAAGTATACCCATTTTTTGCGTAACTTCAGACATATGGACCCGAAGTAGCAAAAAATATTTAAGTTTGGGGGAGAGACAAGAAAGGCACCAATGTTGTAAAAAGGCATAAACACAAAAAGAAAATGAGGCAATGAAAAAGAGAAAAAAGGAAAAAGAAAGACAAAAGTGAATAAGAACCAAAAAGAGGGTTCAAAGTCAACAAAAAGTGAAAAAGATGCGAAAAAGGTGAACAAAAAGGAGAAAGGTTTGAATTGCAAAGGAAAGAGTAACATTGTGTCTCTCTAACCCCTTGAAGGAATAAATACTCAAATGAGTCAAGAAATTATGCCAAAACGAATCAAAGTGCTTAAGGAAAGATTGAACCCAATTGTACAAATACATGTCCTACCTCTACCAAAAAGCCTTCACAATGACTCATCAAAAGCCCTACATGATCTTAAGTTGAGAGAAACTTTCATTAGATGATACTTACATGAAGGGAAAGCATATGGTACTTAGAGCCGGACTTATGGACTTTTCTTTGAGAGAGATGAGAGAAAATACATCCACATCGGTTTGTGTGTCAATACTCTAAATGGTGAGGTTAGCTTAAAAGAGTTGAGGATGTACGAGTTTGGGTTCCAAATGACCAAAGTAATTGAGAAAAGTTCTTTGATGAATATATGTCAACCCTTGATGGTATTGTGTCACACGTGGTCCACAAGTTTTCAAAGCTTAGATGTGTTAATGATGCATTCGCATTGAGGGCAATTGTTAGTCCCAATAGATGCTTGTTGAGGATACTTTAGGATAGGCTGGATTTAACTGGTTGTTTTCAAATAGGGGTAGGTCTTAATTTATTTGCTTGAGGACACGCAAAGGTTTAAGTTTAGGAAGTTAATAACGGTAATTTCTACATGTTTTATACTTATTCTTATGTGAGCTTTATGCATCAATTGCCATAAATTAGTCACAAAATGCTTACAAATTGGACTTGATTGCAGGTTTGAGCGACAAGATAACAAATATCAAATATCGGCTTAGAAAGGAGTGAAATATGCCAAGTGCCAAAAGACAACTGAAGTGGGGAACAAGATAACCTGCGCAGACCGCATTGATTTGGTGTGCGGCCGCACAGGATAGTTCAGAGGATGGGTTAGTTCAAGTTCACCCTGCACGGTCCGCACTACTTTGCCACGCGGCCGCGCAAGAAAGTTTAGAGACCAGGAAAATGTAATGTCAAGCCACATGGTCCACGTTCCTTTCCATGTGGTCCGCACTTATGAAGGTCTTTGAGACCCAACCATTCAAGGTAAAAGCCCACGCGGCCGCATATAAAAGCAGTGCGGTCCACATGGGAAGAGTTCAGAGAGTGATAATTTTGATGAAGCCTTGCTACGCGGCCGCATACCATTTCTGTGCGGTTCGTGTCCCTTAGCCAACACAGCCGCATGACATACTTCTGTGGTCTGGATCCCCCAGTTCCAAAAGCAAGATTTGAAGACCAACTGCCCTCCACGGCCGCGCAACATTTCTGCCCGGTCCGCGCCAGTCGCGCGGGTTTTAGCCTATTTTGGGCAATTTAATCTTGTTTTATCGTGGATTCTTATAGATTAACATTGTAGTTAATTAGTATATTGATTTTATCTACTATTTCTTCAATTTCTGTTACTATTATGTCTAGCTAAACCTATTAGCTAGGGTTTTTGCTCAACCCTAGTGTGGGTAATTAATGGGCGTGATTGTTTGATGCTTGAATGATGTTGGGTGTTTGCTATTTGGGTTAATTTTATGGTTTAATTAGGATTTAGTGGTTGCAAACACTAAGTCTAGCTTAGTGGGTCTTGACACTTCTTGAGAAAGAGTGTCTATGCCTTCTAAATTAACACAATAAGCAATTGGGGTGGACCCATGAGAATGGTAGTCCCAATTAACGGGTTAAACCTCGAGAGAGTAATTACCCAACTTGAACCCTAAGTTGCTTGGGCATATTGGCCTACCCAATTGATCTCGAGAGAGTCAATTGGAAAAATCACTCTCTCTACCGAGAGGTGTGAGAGTGAGTACAATCGTGCAACGGTTATAGCATAAGTCCCACAATCATCATTCTTGCATTAGGAATCTTTACCCGTTAGTTGACCACCTAGGTAAATGCCACGACCCTAGTGTTTTTCTCTATATTGCATACAACCTAGACTCCATATTTTAGTATAATTTAGTTCTATCTTATAGTTGTTAAATGTGTAGTTGATAAACATAAAACCCAAAAATGATAGAAGTTACATTAGAAGCCAAAACGCATTTCTAGACTTTATAAATACTCAACCCCCTTTTCTAGCTCCCTGTGGATATTGACCCCTATACCGCTATTGGGTAAAAGTAATTAGGGCCCACTCTTTCTAAGGTTGAGTCTGCACCGATCAACTACCAATACTACTCCAGCTCTTCAAAAGACTTTGGCTCAGTTCATGAGTATCTACACCACCTTGGCTCTGGCAGGGCTGCTTCCCTTTGCTGTAGCCACATCTTAAGCTGGGGGAGGAGCATAGACTCCCACCATTCGCACTCCTAAGCAGCAACTGCATGTTGATCAGGTTCCAAGATTGTTCCTACACCGCCTGCAGTGCCCGTTCAGCCAGAGAACAGGGCAGCGGCTTCTGAGGATGAGCAGTTGATGCTTGAGATGTTCAACAAGTACAAGCCTCCTGTATTAAGGGGATTAGCATCAGACGATGCATTGGGATTTCTAGAGGAGTGTCACTTTATTCTTCTTGCCATGGGCATAACATTATTGGAGCATTATTTGCCTAAGCATAAGGTTGACAAAGTAATATGGGAGTTGCCTGTGGATGGAAAGATTGAGGTTAACACAAATGCGGATTTGAGGGGCAACCGAGGCAGGAGTGCATTTGTTTTCTGTGTGAGAGATGATAGAGGAGATATTATTCATGCTACTGACCAGGAGATTCAAGAAACTACAAATAAAGAAGTGGAGATAGTAGCTATTTTTAGATAAGCACTGAAGATAACAATATCTTAGAGCTTCTAAAATAGCTACTATCTCCACTTCTTTATTTGTAGTTTCTTGAATCTCCTGGTCAGTAGCATGAATAATATCTCCTCTATCATCTCTCACACAGAAAACAAATGCACTCCTGCCTCGGTTGCCCCTCAAATCCGCATTTGTGTTAACCTCAATCTTTCCATCCACAGGCAACTCCCATATTACTTTGTCAACCTTATGCTTAGGCAAATAATGCTCCAATAATGTTATGCCCATGGCAAGAAGAATAAAGTGACACTCCTCTAGAAATCCCAATGCATCGTCTGATGCTAATCCCCTTAATACAGGAGGCTTGTACTTGTTGAACATCTCAAGCATCAACTGCTCATCCTCAGAAGCCGCTGCCCTGTTCTCTGGCTGAACGGGCACTGCAGGCGGTGTAGGAACAATCTTGGAACCTGATCAACATGCAGTTGCTGCTTAGGAGTGCGAATGGTGGGAGTCTATGCTCCTCCCCCAGCTTAAGATGTGGCTACAGCAAAGGGAAGCAGCCCTGCCAGAGCCAAGGTGGTGTAGATACTCATGAACTGAGCCAAAGTCTTTTGAAGAGCTGGAGTAGTATTGGTAGTTGATCGGTGCAGACTCAACCTTAGAAAGAGTGGGCCCTAATTACTTTTACCCAATAGCGGTATAGGGGTCAATATCCACAGAGAGCTAGAAAAGGGGGTTGAGTATTTATAAAGTCTAGAAATGCGTTTTGGCTTCTAATGTAACTTCTATCATTTTTGGGTTTTATGTTTATCAACTACACATTTAACAACTATAAGATAGAACTAAATTATACTAAAATATGGAGTCTAGGTTGTATGCAATATAGAGAAAAACACTAGGGTCGTGGCATTTACCTAGGTGGTCAACTAACGGGTAAAGATTCCTAATGCAAGAATGATGATTGTGGGACTTATGCTATAACCGTTGCACGATTGTACTCACTCTCACACCTCTCGGTAGAGAGAGTGATTTTTCCAATTGACTCTCATGAGATCAATTGGGTAGGACAATATGCCCAAGCAACTTAGGGTTCAAGTTGGGTAATTACTCTCTCGAGGTTTAACCCGTTAATTGGGACTACCATTCTCATGGGTCCACCCCAATTGCTTATTGTGTTAATTTAGAAGGCATAGACACTCTTTCTCAAGAAGTGTCAAGACCCACTAAGCTAGACTTAGTGTTTGCAACCACTAAATCTAAATTAAACCATAAAATTAACTCAAATAGCAAATACTCAACAGCATTCAAGCGCTAAACAATCACACCCCATTAATTACCCACACTAGGGTTGAGCCACAACCCTAGCTAATGGGTTTAGTTAGACATGGAAAAAGAAGAAATTGAAAAAATAATAGATAAAACCAACATATTAATTAACTATGTTGGTAAACTACAAGAATCCACGTTTAAAGAAGAGGAAATTGCCCAAAATGGGCTTAAAACTATTCTCACGAGTGCCGCTACTCTGTATTACCAAAAAATTAACCTAAAATTGATAAAATAATCTATTTATACTAGGCTAGAAAAACTGGACAAAAATTTCCCCGCGCGACTGGCGCCGACCGGGCAGAAATGTTGCGCGGCCGTGGAGGGCAGTTGGTCTTCAAATCTTGCTTTTGGAACTGGGGGATCCAGACCACAGAAGTATGTCATGCGGCTGTGTTGGCTAAGGGACACGAACCGCACAGAAATGGTATGCGGCCGCGTAGCAAGGCTTCATCAAAATTATCACTCTCTGAACTCTTCCCATGTGGACCGCACTGCTTTTATATGCGGCCGCGTGGGCTTTTACCTTGAATGGTTGGGTCTCAAAGACCTTCATAAGTGCGGACCACATGGAAAGGAACGTGGACCATGTGGCTTGACATTACATTTTCCTGGTCTCTAAACTTTCTTGCGCGGCCGCGTGGCAAAGTAGTGCGGACCGTGCAGGGTGAACTTGAACTAACCCATCCTCTGAACTATCCTGTGCGGCCGCACACCAAATCAATGCGGTCTGCGCAGGTTATCTTGTTCCCCACTTCAGTTGTCTTTTGGCACTTGGCATATTTCACTCCTTTCTAAGCCGATATTTGATATTTGTTATCTTGTCGCTCAAACCTGCAATCAAGTCCAATTTGTAAGCATTTTGTGACTAATTTATGGCAATTGATGCATAAAGCTCACATAAGAATAAGTATAAAACATGTAGAAATTACCGTTATTAACTTCCTAAACTTAAACCTTTGCGTGTCCTCAAGCAAATAAATTAAGACCTACCCCTATTTGAAAACAACCAGTTAAATCCAGCCTATCCTAAAGTATCCTCAACAAGCATCTATTGGGACTAACAATTGCCCTCAATGCGAATGCATCATTAACACATCTAAGCTTTGAAAACTTGTGGACCACGTGTGACACAATACCATCAAGGGTTGACATATATTCATCAAAGAACTTTTCTCAATTACTTTGGTCATTTGGAACCCAAACTCGTACATCCTCAACTTTTTTAAGCTAACCTCACCATTTAGAGTATTGACACACAAAGCGATGTGGATGTATTTTCTCTCATCTCTCTCAAAGAAAAGTCCATAAGTCCGGCTCTAAGTACCATATGCTTTCCCCTCATGTAAGTATCATCTAATGAAGGTTTCTCTCAACTTAAGATCATGTAGGGCTTTTGATGAGTCATTGTGAAGGCTTTTTGGTAGAGGTAGGACATGTATTTGTACAATTGGGTTCAATCTTTCCTTAAGCACTTCTTTTGATTCATTTTGGCGTACTTTCTTGGCCCATTTGAGTATTTCTTCCTTCAAGGGGTTAGAGAGACACATTGTCACTCTTTCTTTTTGAAATTCAAACCTTTCTCCTTTGTGTTCACCTTTTTCACGTCTTTTTCACTTTGTTGTCCTTGAATTCCCTTTTTTGGTTCTAATTCACTTTTTTTTTTTGAGTTTTTCTCTTTTTCATTGCCTCCCTTTTCTTTTTGCTTTTGTACCTTTTTATCGTATTTGAGCCTTTCTTGTCTCTCCCCCAAACTTAAAAACTTTCCATTACTCAAGGAAAGATTTGGGTTCTAAGAGAGGGTTCCATTAAAAATGGGTATATGCTTGTAACTTTGGTTCATTAAAGAAAAAGGTTTAAGGCTCAAAAGGGGTGAACTATGGATTATTTCATTGGTAGGTCATAGGAATTGTTCAAATTAGACAGTTTGGATCAAAAATGGCCTATAATCACTTCTTAAATCAGGTTTTACCTTTGATTTCGCCTCAACATACATTCGGGGCAAGTTCTAGACCATTGGTTTGGTTATTATCACAATTCAAATTCTCACCATGCACTCAAGGATTGCTAAAGACAGAGTCGAGGGCCCACAACAAACTTAGTTACGGTTCAAGCGCACAATGGCCCATATTGACCACGTGATGAAAGTTTGGTCAACACAAGAGTCTCAAGGCCATGACTTTCACAATCCTAAACACAATATTATGTATTTGACCATGGGATCAAAGGCAAGTGTGTTAGGCCCAAGTGAAGCTTTGCCTGAGGTACCCTTAACTACCAAATCTTGAAAACCAAAAAGAAAAACCAAAAATGGACTCAAACCCTTAAGAATGTTGTCACGCCATCTATCATTGGGAAGAGCCTCCCAGTTCACACAACACTCTACCCTTTGAAAGAACCTTGGCATTAAGAAAACCAAGGGCTTATTGCAAACATCAAAATAAAACACAAAGGCTGCGAGCCTAACTTTGCAACTAAAAACGAAAAAATTTAACTAAAATATAAAACCAAAATGAAAACCGAATGAATATGTACAAAAGGGGAGTAGAATATACAACTAGGGCGATGAATATATACATGAGGTTGAAGAGCATCTAGAGTGAATAGTTATATACAAGTCATCTACAACTACGAATGTACTGAAAGTAAAAGAATATATACAATCATCTAGAGTATCAATCAAAATGGCAGGGCCACACCCCCACGAATAAAAGCTAGCATTGTCCCCAATGCTAACTATCAAAATAAAGCATCAAAAATCAGTAAAGGATATAGAGCAGCCCCTCAAGCCTCTCAGTCACTCTGTGCTGCTCAATAGCTCCCAAGTCCTTTGTACCGGCAAAGACCTCAGACTGGTCCCCAACCTGCTGCTGTGCTGCTGGGACTTTTGGAACTGTGGAGGGCTTAACATCTGGAGTACTGGAGGGAACCTCCTAGACTAGAGCCACCTCAATTGCTATTCCCAACTGCTTCCTGTGCTCCTTAACTAATTTGTCTAATGCTTTGGTGTGGTCCCCAACTACTTTGGCTAACTTATCCTATTTCTCCATCATCTCTTCCTGGTTGGCCAGGATCTTCTTCAGTGTATCCCCAATGGAGGAAGGAATCTCAATAGTGATTGGTGCTCCCTGTGCCTGTACAGTAGTGGTCAATGTGGATAACTTGGACGTCGCAGCCGACATCCAGTTGTTCAAACTAGCTAATAAGTGTGTGAGTTGGTTGGCAGTGAACCGGATAGTCTTTGATGAAGGAATCACCGGATCAGCTATGACAGATGGGCCAGCTATGGAGGAAGGACATGGGGGCAGTGCCTCATTAGTTACTGGCTTAGTGGACTGCTTAGTGGGAACTGGCTCTTCATACTGTCTAGGTGCGGAGGAGGTAGAAGCCTGAGTCTTTTTGCCTATATTTGGGTTGACTGGACCCAACTGATGATACCACGAGTAGGGGGCCACTGGAGGTACCGAATTATCATATTTTTTCTTCTTCACATTCAGTTCTTTATAGTATAGGAGAGTGTGTTCGGAAAGGGGTATTTTGTTTTGGTCTTGTACCCGACTTGAGAAATCACTCTCGACATTATATTACCCACATTCAGAGAAAATCCTGCCATGTTAGAGGCTACCAAAATAGCACGAGGAAGAGGAACTGTGTGATCATGTGTGGACGGGTCAAGTCGACTACATACGAAAGTCAACCAACCTTTAGCTTAAAAACTTAGTGTGTTCCTATGGATCTTTTCCTGTGCTGTTAACCAAACAGGGACTGTACCCAGGACTGCTAAGTGCTCGGCCAACCAAGGACGATCTTCTTATTATAGTGCCAGGTTTTCAAGATACTGAGATTCGTCCTCTTCCTGAAACCCCAAGAAGTCATTCAGCGATGTCCCATAAAAAACAACTCTATTGTCCCTCACTTTTGTTGCTTTTGAGTCCCGAACTATATGGTGAACATTACAGTAGAACTCCTTCACCATATGCTCATTTCCTAATCCAACTCGCTCTTTGAAGAATCCCCAACCCTCTTTAGTGTGGAATTGTTCTTGCACAAGAGGGTTGAGAGGGAGAAGATCAGCATCTATGAACTCCCTCTCTAGAATCAGTTTCCTTTTGGGCTACCACTCTCGGAATTTGTGGAAGGCGACCTGACTACCAAACCTATTTCCACATACCTCTGTTCTACTAGTCCTCTCTAAACCTTCAACCTGTGCTTCACCTCCTTCAGCATATCCTCCACTCTCCCATGATAGTGAAGCTATGGGAGAAGTGGAGTATTGGTTCTCACTTTCATTTTTTGCTCCGGACTCATTAGACGAGTCCGAGACTATATTCACTGGCCTCTTGGAAGTGGAAACATCCTCATGATCAGGAGAAGGAGAGTCATGGATTGGAATTGATACAGACATGTGGGTGGGGGAAGACTCTGAAGTCACACTACAGAAAGATGCGCTCCGTGTGGAATGGGAGGCAACCTTGTCGGCTTCCCGAATTATCTTTTAGGTTTTCTTTATGTTCGCTCTAGCCTGGGGAGTGAGTTTGACAATCCTCTTCCCTTTTCCCCCACGGGAGGACCCACCTCTCTCGAGTTGTTTTTCCTTGCCCCCGCGTTGTTGTTGTACACCTCCAAATTTTTTAACCATTGCTTGTAAGAATACATGACTAACTTTGTTAGTAGAAGCACATAAGGTGAATTACAAATTTCAGTTGAAAGCAAAATGCAGACACAGTGACACAGACTGAGGGGCGAAGACCGCACAAGAATGTACGCAATCCGTGTAGTTCTACTCACCTCTCTGAACCTTACTTACGCGGACCACACTACTTTGGACCGCGTCCGCATTGGTTCAGCACAGACCACACACAAATGGCATGTGGACCGCACTGAGAGGATATATCATCACACACAAACACACAGAGTTCAATGTGTACCGTACACAAATACTGTGCGGCCAGGTAGGGTGAATTTAACTGAGCCGGGATTTTAATTCCATTAAGTCCAATTTTTGTTCACAATATGATTCCTAAGTGTCCCTACTCAATTAATGAACAAGAATTCATGCCTATTAGCTCAAAGTAACATAGAGAATCTAATCTAACAGTTAAACTAAAAGAAAGAGAAGAAAATAGGAAGCTATACTAATAGGTAGCAAGTACAAGAAAAAAAACTTAGACTATGAATGAAATGAATAAGAGTTGTTACCATAGATTAATGAGAATTCAACTATATGCACAATTCTGCTTGATGAACAGTGGAATTTAGAGAATAGGAGGAAATATTGCGAAAATGATAGAATGAGGCCCAAGGCCTCTATTTGTAGAAAAGCCCTATGACCCACAGATCACCTACCAGCGTGGCCGCACAAAAAGGGTCGCGGACCGCGCTGGGTTTTCCTTCCTTCACAAGTTGCTGCTTAAGCCACGCGGATCACACTATTTTTGTATGCAGCCTCGTGGCAAACCTCAGAGTGATGTTGTTTCAATTCTTCCCACGTAGACCGCACTGCTTTGGTACGCGGCTGCATGGAAAACTTCAGAGAGCATGACATTTTTGAGTTTTCAAACGCAGACCGCTCAAAAAGGGATGCGGACCGCGTTGATTCTTCTGAGAATTAACACTCAGTTGCTCAAGCCTACGCGGACCGCACTGAAATTATGTGCGGCCGCGTAGGCAACTTTCAGTGACTGCTCATTTTGCATTTTGGTCCAGCACTAGTTCAACATTATCCCTGCAACACTTCACAAACTATCAGCTAAAATATCCTACTCTACAACAGAAAAAGAAAAAGAAAGAAAAAGACATGAGTTGCCTCCCAAGAATCACCTGATTTAACATCGCGGTACAATGCAAGTTACCATCATCTCACTTCAAATGAATAAGCGCAACCACATAGTTGTCATCAATCTTCCCCAAATAGTGCTTGACACAATGCCCATTTACCCTGAACACTTCACCATTCTTGTTTTTAAGATCAAGGGCACCGAAAGGAATTACAAAGACCACTTCAAAGGGACCACTCCATTTGATTTGAGCTTCCATGGGAATAACCTTAGTCGATAATTGAAAAATAAAACCATGTCGCCTACCTTGAATAATTTACCCCGAGCGTACTTATCATGGAGGTACTTTATCTTGTCCTTATACAAGGACAAGCTGGAGTAAGCATGGAATCTAAACTCATCAAGTTCATTCAATTGCTCCACTCGGAGGTTGGCCATAACATCTCATTCCAAATTTAATCTTTTCAAAACCCATATCACCTTGTGCTCTAGTTCCACTGAGAGATGACAAGCCTTACCATACACCAATCGATATGGGGACATACGAATCAGAGTCTTATACGTCGTCCGATAAGCCCAAAGAGCATCATCCAACTTCTTTGACCAATCGGTCCTATTTGCATTCACTAATTTGGATAAAATACTCTTAATTTCCCAGTTAGAAACCTCCACTTGGTCACTTGCTTGAGGATGGTATAGGGTGGTCACCTTGTGGTTAACTCAATATTTAGCGAGCAAAAAATCAAAGGCGTTGTTGCAAAAATGGGACTCCCCATCACTAATGATAGCACGAGGGGTTCCAAACCTAGTGAATATGTACTTTTTAAAAATTGCCATGACACTCGGGCTTCATTGTTGGGAAGAGCCACGACTTCAACCCACTTGGAGACATAATCCACCGCCACGAGAATATACGTGTTCCCACAAGAGCTTACAAACGGTCCCATGAAATCAATTCCCCACACATTAAAAATATCGACCTCTAGAATGGTGTTAAGAGGAGTCTCATCCCTTTTTGAAATCCCGCTAGCTCGTTGACATGCATCACACTTTTTCACCAAATTGCTTGCATCTTGAAACAAAGACGGCCAATAGAAGCCACAACTTAGAACCTTTGATGTCATCCTCACTCCCCCATGTTGACCACCATAAGGAGAAGAGTGGAAAGCTTCCAATATGCTCAATTGTTCTTTTTCTGAGACACAACAATGAATCATGCCATCGGTGCAAATTTTGAACAAGTATGGCTCGTCTCAACAGTAATCCAAACTATCCCGCTTGAGCTTCTTCCTTTTGTTAGAAGAGAGCTCATACGGGACTATACCGGTCACAAGATAATTGGCCACATCAGCAAATAATGGCATATCATGCATAGACACCGTAAGGAGTTGTTCATCTAGGAAAGCATCATTGATCTCAACACCATTGCTCGGTCTTCCTTCTTCCTCTAGCCAGGATAAGTGTTCCGCGACTTGATTTTCACTTCCCTTTCTATCCACAATCTCTAGATCAAATTCTTGCAAGAGTAATACCTATCTTATTAATCTCACCTTTGAGTCTTTCGTTGTCATCAAATACCTAAGGGTGACATCATCGGTATGGATAATCACCTTGTCCCCCATAAGGTATGGTCGGAACTTTTCCATGGTGAACACAATAGCTAGCAACTCCTTCTCGGTGACTGTATAGTTCTTTTGAGCCTCATTCATCGTCTTGCTTGCGTAGTAGACCAGATGGAACATTTTTCTAATTCTTTGGCCATGCACCGCACCAACCACTACATCACTCGCGTCACACATCAACTGAAAAGACAATTCCTAGTTGGGTGCGGTGATAATGGGAGTGGTAGTCAATTTATGTTTCAATAATTCAAAAGACTCCATACACCTCTCATTAAACATAAACTTCACATCTTTTTCCAATAGTTTGCACAACGGGTTCACAAGTTTTGAAAAATCCTTGATGAAGCGCCAGTAGAATCCGGTGTGGTCTAAGAAACTTCTAACCCCCTTGACAAAAGTAGGGGGAGGAAGCCTTTAGATAACCTCTATCATTTCCTTGTCAACTTCATACCATTCTTTGAAATTTTGCACTCCAAGACAATTTACTTTTGCACCATGAAGTGACATTTCTACAAATTTAGTAAAAGATTGGTCTCCTCACATCTTTTCAACACCTTGTCCAAGTTCACTAGGCATTCTTCAAATGAGTCCCCCACCACACTAAAATAATCCATGAAGACCTCCAGAATGTCCTCCACCATGTCAATGAAGATTGCCATCATGCATCTTTGGAAGGTCGCAGGAGCATTACAAAGTCCAAAAGGCATCCTTGAGAAGGCGAATGTGCCATATTGACAAGTAATGTTGTCTTTTCCTGATCCTCTAGGGCAATAAGAATTTGGTTATACCTCGAGTAGCCATCAAGGAAGCAATAATAATCCCGGCCCACTAAACGATCAAGCATTTGGTCCAAGAATGGTAGAGGGAAATGATCCTTCCTAGTGACCTTGTTGAGCTTTCTATAATCCATGTGCACCCTCCAACCCGTGACCGTACGGGTTGGAAACAATTCATTGTTTGCATTTGTGACAACCATCATACCCCTCCCCCTTCTTTGGAATACATTGGACCGGGGAGGTCCATGAACTATCTAATATTAGGTAGAATACACCGGCATCCAACCACTTGATAATCTCCTTCTTGACTAACTCTTGCATAGCTTCATTTAGTCTTCTTTGGTGTTCAAGCAATGACCTTACATCTTCCTCCGAAATGATCTTATGCATGTAAAAGGTAGAGCTTATACCCCGAATATCTGCTAACGTCCATCCGATCGCTCGCTTGCACTTTTGTAGAATCGCCAAAGTGGTGTCCACCTGCAAGCTAGTTAAGCAAGATGAAAGAATAATAGGCAAAGCAAAATTAGGACTCAAGTATTCATACCAGAGGTGAGGAGAAAGTGGTTTCTACTCCAACATCGGCGGCTCCTCAATAGATGGCTTTGTTGGACTGGTTTTACGATTATAAAGGTCCAGTGATAACTTCCTAGGATCATAACAATATGAGACCATACCATGCAAAGCATTCACACATTCAATTCTCTCGGCATCATCATTAGCCTCCATGTTTGAAAGCACCACTTCAAGTGGATCTTCAACATTGATCATTGCGTTTGTGCCATACACTATCACTGCCATGAAAATGTCAACGAACGAGAAAACTTTAGTACTATTTGGTTGCCTCATAGATTTGAACACACAGAACACAACCTTTTCATCACCAACTCGAAAGTTTAACTCTTCCGCCTCGACATCAACCAAAGCCTTCCCTGTTGCAAGGAAAGGCCTTCCAAGAATAATTGGGACTTCAAAGTCTACCTCACAATCAAGATTCACGAAGTAGGCCGACAAGATGAACTTATCAACTCGAGCTAGGACATCGTCGATTATACCCAAAGGCCGTTTCATAGACATGTCTGCCATTTAGAGCCTCATTGAAGTCGAACGAGGTTGCCAAATTCCCAAAGATTTGAACACTGAATATGGCATTAAGTTGATGATGCCCCCAAGTCACAAAGGGCGTTTGCAAAGTTGGCGCTTCCAATAGTGCATGGGATAGTGAATGCACCAGGGTCCTCAAGTTTAGGAGCCATGGAGTGTACAATTGCGCTCACTTGATTGGGTTATTTTGATTGTCTTACACTCTATTGATCTTTTCTTTGTAACCAAATATTTCATGAATTTCTCATATCCTGACATTTGCTCGGGTGCCTCCACCAAAGGCACATTGATAGTCAAACTCTTCATCATCTCAATGAATTTCTTAAATTAGTTGTCACTCTTTTGTTGGGCCAAATGTTGAGGGTAGGAAGGAGGAGGCCTAGGCTAGGGTGCCTTGGCTTTGGGCACATTTGGCTCGGGCATATCTATTACATGTTCCCTAGATGGGTTAACGTTCTCTTAAGTCTTCTCCTCAACCTCATGAATGTTAATTCTCAGTTTATTTCTTGCATTTGGTTCCACAACATCATCAACCCTCGTAGGCATATCATCATTAGGCAACTCATCTTCCTCCATCATGGCTTGATTCTCTATTGAGGCATGCACATCACCGCGTTGTCCACTCCGTATGGTCATCGTCATCACATGTTTTTTGTGCCCACCCTTAAGATTTACTATTGTGTCACTAGGTATTGCACCCTTTGGGTGAGTATTTAAAGATTGTCAAATTTGTCCAAGTTGCACTTCAAAGTTGCGCATGGAAGTGTTATCTGAAGCCAATTGCACATCCGAGTCTTCAGTCTTCTTCATCATTTGTTCAAACATAACCTCAATTCTTCCAAATTCATTGCCCAAGAACTCGACCCTTGAGATTGATATGGTGGCGGGTTGTTTGGTTGTTGAAACATCGAGGAACTTTGAAAGCCTTGCCCCCAATTACCTTGACCACCATTGTTGTTCCACCCTCCTTGACCATTGTTATTGTTCCAATTGTTGTTCTTGTTTCAACCCCAATTTCGACCATTGTTACCTTGATTCCCCCAATTGTTGTTTTGGTTATTCCCATTCCAATTTCCACCGCCTTGTTGTTGATTATTGTTATACCAATTTCCACTTCCTTGTTGATTATTTTAATTCCCTTGAGATCGCCATTGTTGGTTGCCTTGGTTTCCTCTATTTCCTTGGTAGTTGTTAACATATTGACAGTCGTCACGTTGCTCATCATAGCACTCATGTGAATAACCACTACCATCATCATAGTTGTCACAATTTCCTTGTTGTTGTTGTTGCCCTCTTTGCCTTCTTTTCATCATATTTACTCCTTCCATAGTATTGACTTGGCACGAGTTTTTAACTTGTTGCAATTGCGCCTTCGCCAATTGGTTCATTGTTATTGTAAGTTCGGCAATGGCTTGGCCATGGTCATGCAACTCTTTATGCAAATGTATGACATTGGGATCACCTTGAGGAACGTTTGCCTTACTTTGCCATGCCAAAGAAGTATTGGCCATTTCATCTAACACTTCACACGCTTCATCGTATGGGAGCTTCATAAAATTTCCACCAGCCAATTGGTTCACAATACATTGGTTTGTTGTGTTTATGCCTCTGTAGAACGTTTGTTGAATCATCACATCATTCATATCATTATTTGGACACTCATTGACCATAGTTCTAAATCTCTCCCATATTTCATGCAAATGCTCCGTTGGTTCTTGTTTGAAAGCCAAATCTCATCACGTAGCGCCGCCATGTGACTTTGAGAAAAGAATGTGGCAATGAACTTGTCCGCCAATTCATCCCATGTAGTGATTGAATGAATCGGTAACCTCTCCAACCAATCAAGTGATTTACCCAAAAGAGAGAACTGGAAAAGCCTCAATCTCAAAGCAACTTCGGACACATTGGTTTGTTTACTCCCCCAAAAAGTATCTACGAATCCCTTCAAGTGCTTGTATGCATTTTGATCGAAGGTGCCCATAAAATACCCTCTTTGTTCGAGAAGTGTCAACATAATATTGGTGATTTGAAAATTCTCCACCCGGATTCGGGGAGGAACTATGGGACTTGCATAACCTTGGTTCGTAAGGACCCTTGGAGCCACTCTTGGTGGAGGCGGAGGAGGGTCTGGAATTTGATCATTAGGATTTGCATTAGCATGTCTACCTCTCTGTGGTACATGTGGTACCTAGAGTTCCTCTTGTTCAAAATCATCAACCTCCTCCCCCGCGACCATGTTGTCAAGAGGGACATTCTCGTTTAGAGCCATGTGTACATGTTGGTTTGACATAATTAACGTTAGTAAAAGAAGGAGAGAGAAGCAAAACACAAAACTAGCTACACAAATAGTCAATACCGTAAGCTCCTCGGCAACAACGCCAAAAAGTGATCGGTGCAGACTCAACCTTAGGAAGAGTGGGCACTAATTACTTTTACCCAATAACGGCATCGGGGTCAATATCCACAGGGAGCTAAAAAGGGAGTTGAGTATTTGTAAAGTCTAGAAATACGTTTTGGCTTCTAAATTTACTTCTATTATTATTGGGTTTTTATGTTTATCAACTACACTTTTAACAACTATTAGATAGAACTATATTATGCTAAAATATAGAGTATAGGTTGTATGCAATATAGAGAAAAACACTAGGGCCATGGCATTTACCTAGGTGGTCAACTAACGGGTAAAGATTCCTTATGCAAGAATGATGATTATGGGACTTTTGCTATAACTGTTGCATGATTGCACTCACTCTCACACCTCTCGGTAGAGAGAGTGATTTTGCCCAATTAACTCTCTCGAGATTAATTGGATAGGCCAATATGCCCAAGCAACTTAGGGTTCAAGTTGGATAATTACTCTCTCGAGGTTTAACTCGTTAATTAGGACAACCATTCTCATGGGTCCACCCCAATTCCGTGTTGGATTAATTTAGAAGTCATAGACACTCTTTCTCAAGTAGTGTCAAGACCCACTAAGCTAGACTTAGTGTTTGCAATCACTAAATCCAAATTAAACTATAAAATTAACCCAAATAGAAAATAACCAACATCACTCAAGCACTAAACAATCACACCCATTAATTACCCACACTAGGGTTGAGCCACAACCCTAGCTAACGAGTTTAGCTAGATATGGAAAAAGCATAAATTAAAAAAATAATAGATAGAACAAACATATTAATTAACTATATTGGTAAACTAAAATAATCCACGTTCAAAGAAGAGTAAATTGTCCAAAATAGGCTTAAAAACTATTCTCACGAGTGCAACTGCTCTGTATTACCAAAAACATAACCTAAAATTGATAAAATAATCTATTTATACTAGGCTAGAATAACGGAACAAAAATGCCCCTGCAGGACTGGCGCGGACTGCGCAGAAATACTTTGCGGCTGCCGAGGGCACTTGGTCTTCCAATTTTGCTTCTGGAACTAGGGGATGCGGACCGCACAAGTATGTCACGCGGACGCGTTGGCTAAGGCATGGGGACCGTATAGAAATGGTATGCGGCCGCATAGCAAAGCTTCATCAAAATAATCACTCTCGGAACTTTACCCACATGGACCGCACTACTTTTGTATGCGGTCGCGTGGGCTTTTTTCTTGAATGGTTGGGTGTCAGAACCTTCATAAGTGCGGACCGTGTGGAAAGGAACGCGGACTGCATGGCTTGACATTACATTTGCCTGCTCTCTGAATTTTCCTGCGCGGCCGCGTGACAAAGCAGTGCGAGCCGCGCAGGGTGAACTTGAACTAACCCAATCTCTGAACTCTCCTGCGTGGCCGCACACCAAATCAATGCGGTCCGCGCAGGTCATCTTGTTCCCCACTTCAGTTGTCTATTGACACTTGGCAGATTTTACTCCTTTTTGAGCCGATATTTGATATTTATTATCTTGTCGCTCAAACCTGCAATCAAGTGCAATCTGTAAGTATTTTGGGACTAATATATGGCAATTGATGCACAAAGCTCAGGTAAGAATCGGTATAAAATATGTAGAAATAATGTTATTAGCAGTAGTAGGTGCTCTAGCTACACCACGTGCCTCGCCCCGTTGGATCTGCAGGTGGTGCCTCGTCGGTAGCTCACGTAGGTGCTCTCGCTGCACCACATGTGCGTTCTCGACCTCTACACCAACCCCGACCTCTGACGGCTGCAGTAGGGGCGCGAGTGCCTGGTCATCCCGAGTAGCATGTGTCCTCACCATCTGTGAGAGAATAGAAGACAGAAATATAGAATTTGTTATGTCAAAATATGCCCTTACAAATGAAACGGTTCTCTCTTTATATAATAGACGAGTCATAAATAAGGTACACTTCTATTATAGTAGGAAATCATATTAACATTGAGTTAACCATTGTAGATCGGTCTGTTCTGGTATTCATGCCACAATTCTCGACCTGTCGCGTATATCTTGCCGTTTCTGTTATCAAACCATGATGGTGTCACTCGAAGTCTACCTTTTTATGTCCGCAATTGAGATCGAATCTCGACCTGGACTCGGCTTCCTATCTCTTTGATGTGACATTCTCATCTCGACCAAGGAATGAAATTGGGTAGCCCCGATTTTCATTGTATACGAGATTACCGTTAATATTTTAATTTCTTGTTTCAATAACAAGAAAAATGGAACATAAGTAGGCCATGAGCGGACATAGCCAAGTGGATTAAGACAATGGATTTTTAAAGATATGTTCATCAGTTCTTTGTTAATTTCAAAACAAATGTTGTTTATGAACTAACTCAAATTAAATAAACTAGCCGAATAAAAAATATAATCTCACTAAAGATATGACTCTGTCTCTCGAATCAGAAATAATACTATTTTTACTAAAAAATATAAGAGACGTACACGAAAGTAGATTGCTTTCCGTCTTCACTAATGATGGTTACGTTGTCATCTTGACTTCAATGTCTTTGTTCATAACTTGGTGATTGAAAATAACATACGTATTTTAATAGTTTCACCAGTGTAGTAACAATATATAGTGCAAAATAAAAAATTCTCTCTCTTCGATAATGCAAAAGAAAATGACAAAGTAACCAAAGTCCGTTTGGTTATGACAAAAAAAGTTTGTTTTGAAAGTAAACTTACCCCTGCTTATTTTTTTAATTTTAATTTTACTTTTTTCGAATGTAAATAGTCAAGTGGATAGTAAGGAAAGAAACATAAATATTAAAAATGAAAAGAATTTCTCTGGAAAAAAATTGAAAGAATATAATGGTAAGAGATCATGAGCAAACTAAATCACGAAATTCCTTAATGAAATGACGTTCGTCTTTTTTACCATTTAAAAATAAATTATATATTAAACAAAATCGTAATTTAAATATTTTTCTAATATTTAGAGCTTTGAAATAAGCTATTATTGAATATTATCCTATTTGAACTATGTAAGAGGTCCTAAAATTGTAATATGAATGACTTAGGTTTTAACGGGAGTCATTACACTTGGACTAATGGAAGGGACATAAGACATACTATACTTGACCGAATTGATCGGATAGTAGCAAATTATGAATGGATTAATCAGTTCGGATGCCATTGTTACATATCTACCTCGTACTCATTCGGATCATTGTCCTATTAAATTAGATTTACATTACTGTATTTTACCTGAAAAAAAAATATTCCAATTTGAAACTATCTGGACTAGTCACCCTAATTTTGTGGATGTTGTTAAGCATGCATGGCTAGATAAAAACATCTTTGATATCTGCTATCGATAAATTTACAATTTTTGTTAAGCAATGGAATTCTAACATTTTTGGTAATAATTTTAACAAATAAAGAAATTTACTTGGTAGATTGAATGGAATACAAGCTTCCATTCATTATCCCACTAATTATTTCCTACAAAAATTGGAAAGAGACCTTAAGGTGGAATTTAATCAAGTTCTTAGACTAGAAAAAGATTTCTCGAAACTAAAATCACGTATTGACTAGCTAATAATGGAGATGCTAAATACAAAATTTTTCCATCCCAGCACACTTAATCGTAGAAGACAAAATAGAATTGTCTCTCTACAAGATCAAGGAGGAAACTGGATAACTAGACCACAACATATTCTAACACATATCTCCTCTTATTATCTATAGCTTTTTACAACACAGCATACTCATTCAATTTCTAGTACAAACTTATTACCTTCTCAAATATTAAGTAAATCTGATCAAGACTTCTTAATAAAACATTTAGAAAAAAAGAAGAAGTCCTTAATGCTATTAAATCTTTTAAACCTATGAAAGCTCCTCGTCCAGATGGACTACATCCTCTTTTTTATCGGAATTATTGGGAATTAATTGGGAACTATGTCCTAAGTTTCATCACTTGTTTTATTAATCATTCCGAGCTTTTGAGGTCTTGAAAACCTCATTTATAGTTGCCTCGATTTGCGTGCACAGTCCGGGCACAAAGCCGGAAAATATTTATGTTGAAATATGTGAAATATGTGAAAAAGTTGAAGAATTTTGATATTAATATTGATATGGTTGACTTTGGTCAATATTTTTGGTAAACGGACCCGGATCCGTGATTTGACTGTCTCAGAAAATCCGTAGAAAAATATGGAACTTGGGCATATGCCCGGAAGTGAAATCCGAGGTCTAGAACCCCGGTAAAAGAATTTTTCTGTTAAATTGTTTTCTGAAAATGTTTAAGGAAAACGAAACTGAATTTTGATTAAAAAGTACTGGTATCGGGCTCGTATTTTGGTTCCGACGCCCGGTACAGGTCATATATATTGGTTAAGCGCTTCCTGTAAAGTTTGGTTGAAAACGGACGTCGTTTGACGTGTTTCGGCCTTAAATTGAAAATTTTGGAAATTATGAAATTTCAAAGAATTCTTGTGTTTTAAGGCTCAATTCATTGAATGTGATGTTATTTTAGCGATTTGATCGCGCGAGCAAGTTCGTATGATGTTTTTGAGTTAGTGTGCATATTTGGTTTGGAGCCCGAGGGCTCGGGAGTGTTTCGGCGGTGGTTCGAGGTGTTTTTGGACTTAGGAAACTGGCAGATTTTCTGCAATTTTTACACAGACATTTTACTCTACGCGATCGCGGCCTTGTACACGCGATCGCACCGCCTTGTCAAATTACTCAACGCGATCGCAGCTGTCTGCACGCGATCGCGAAGTTTTCTGTCCTTCCTCAACGCGATCGCAGCCGTCTGCACGCGATCGCGTAGCCTCCCGTTCTCTTTCAACGCGATCGCGACCCTGTTCACGCGATCGCGTAGTACAAATAAGCCACCCCAGCGAAACTCTTCTACGCGATCGCAGCATTGTCCACGCGATCGCGTAGTGTTGAATATTTGCCTTCCGCGATCGCGACCCAGTTCACGCGATCGCGTAGAACAAAATCGCTGCCCAGTGAATTTAATCCCAAAACAGAACAGAAACGGGATAAAAATCCCATTTCTGTTCAACTCTCTTCTCCACAGCTCCTTGGATGATTTTTGAGTGATTCTTCATCAAACTTCTTGGGTAAGTGATTCTTAACTCGTTTTCTTCATTTTCCATCAATATTATTTGAATTCCTAAGCCTAATTAGGTGTAGATTGGTTGAAAAATTGGAGAAATGGGTATAGTTAGGGCTTTCAAAGAATTTGCGATCTAGACCTCGTTTTGGAGTCGAACTTAAGAACAAATTGTATATTTGAACTCATGGAGGATTGAGTGAACTTATTTGGGTTCGAAATTTGAGTTTCGATTATGTGGGCCCGGGGTCAATTTTTACTATTCCGGGCAGAATGTTGTAAAAACCATATTTAGCAATATGAACTAGTTTGTTAAGTAGAATTGATGATATTAAATCAATCGTGTATAGATACGATTGGATTGGAGTCAAATTCAAAAGGAAAAGGCATTGCTACGGATTGAATCGTTCGTAAACTTTCGAGGTAAGTGTTTGTTCTATCCTAGTTTGAAGGAATAGAAATTTAGTTATGAATAAATTGTTGATTAAGAGTTATTGGTGTTATACCGGTAATGAAGATAAATTGTTGACATTGTTATCAATTATTGGTTTAAAACCAGTAATTATAAATATTGTTGATATAGAGATTATTGGCTAAATGCCGGTAATATATATATATATATATATTTATGAATTGGGATCGTGTGGCGCGCCGACCACTTATATATTTATGAATTGGGATCGTGTGGCGCGCCGACCACTTATATAATAAGAAATGGGATCGTGTGGCACGCCGACCACGAAGTGATTTAAATCTTGGCATTGGCCATAGTTGCCGGTAGCCTATTGATATATTTGGGAGCGGGTGGTACGCCTACCACAAGATATAATTACTGTGATAGTTAGGAGCGGGTGGTACGCCTACCACTTACCAGCACATGGGGTCGGTTATGCTGATACTACACTCTGCGCTCTTTTTGCGCAGATACAGGTTACGGACAGCAGCAGCGGCAGTAGAGACTTGTGGATTTTTTGACTTATGAGACTACGAGGTAGCCTTGCAGGCGTCCGCAGGACCCGTTGTCTCTTCTATCTATGCTTTTCATTATGTTATCTCATGTAATCGAGATAAACAGCTTGTATTTTCTTTCAGACAATTATGTGTATTATTCTTAGAAGTTCGTGAGTATTGTGACACCAGTCTTGGGTAGTGTATCATGTTTGGGTTTTCTTTATCATATTTGACTAAGTCTTCCGCTAATTTTGATTATTCCGCTGTAATTTATATGTTTTTAATAATAAGTCTTAATAAGAAATTGGTAATTAATGGAGGTGTAACTAATATTTGGCTTTGCCTAGCTTCCATTTAGTAGGCGCCATCATGACCCCGATGGTGGATAATTCGGGTCGTGACAAGTTGGTATCAGAGCACTAGGTTGCATAGGTCTCACAACTCACGAACAACCTTAGTAGAGTCTGAAGGATCGGTACGGAGACGTCTGTATTTATCCTCCAGAGGCTACGGAGTTAGGAAAATATTCCCTTTATTCTTTCCAGTCGTGCGACTTGATCTTTTAAATGTTAATCGAACTTCTACTCTGTTCTTCCGCAGATGGTAAGGACACGTGCATCCTCATCTACTGACCAGCAGCCCGAGGTCCCAGCAGCGGCAGCTCCTGCTAGGGGTAGAGGCCGAGGTCGAGGTCGTCCTAGAGGACAGGGTAGGGGCAGAGCTCAACCCCGAGCAGCAGCACGAGTGGCAGAACCTCAGGTTCATATCGAGGAGGAAGTTCCAGCCCCAGCAGCTCCAGTAGGCCCAGCTCAGGTCCTAGGAGGAGCTGTGTTTTCACCGGATCTACAGGATGCTTTGGTCCGTATAGCAGGTTTTATGGATCACATCACCAGAGCAGGCTTATTACCGGTAGCACCAGCTACTTCTCAGGCCGGAGGAGGTAATCAGACTCCTGCTACGCGCACTCCGGAGCCAGTAATACCCCAGGCTCAGGATCCTGTGATTCAGCCAGTTGAGGCAGCTCGACCTATTATTACGACTCCGTCTAATGATGGTGCAGCCATGTCTGCTGACGCGTTGTGGAGATTGGACAGGTTTACCAAGCTGTTCACTACCACATTCAGTGGCACTCCTTCAGAGGATCCACATGATTTCCTATACAGCTGACACGAAGTTCTCCGTACTATGGGTATTGTGGAGACTAATGGTGTGGATTTTGCTACTTTTCGGTTATCTGGTTCCGCCAAGACTTGGTGGAGAGATTATTGTCTAACCAGGCCAGCGGGATCGTCATCTTTGACTTGGGAGCAGCTTGCAGAATTATTCTTGGAGAAGTTCCTTCCAGCAACTCAGCGGGAGGTTATGCGCAGACAATTTGAGCGTCTTCATCAGGGTTCTATGTCTGTCACACAGTACGAGACTAGGTTCGTGGACCTGGCTCGTCATGCTATTATCATACTTCCCACAGATCGGGAGAGAGTGAGGAGGTTTATCGATGGCTTGAATCAACCAATTCGGCTACAGATGGCTATGGGGGCAGGAACTGAAATCACTTTTCAGGAGGCGGCTAATGCAGCCCGCCGGATCGAGATGGCCCTGTCACAGGGAGCGAGACATGGATCAGATAAGAGATCTCGTAATTCGGGTAGATTCAGTGGTACCTCGTCCGGAGATAGAGATTTTTATGATAGAGGCCATCCTCCTAGGCCTTATCAGTCAGCTCTTCAGGTTTCTCATGATGCTTCAGGTGATCGTAATTCTCAGCCACGCTACTCTGATCAGCAGCCTATCAGTGCACCACCACTTCGCTATTTTCAGCAGCCGAGGGCTTGTTTTACGTGCGGTGATCTTAGGCACATTGCAAGGTATCGCCCTCGAGCTTCTGACAGATCTCACCAGCAGGGTTCTCATGCCATGATTCAGGCCCCAGTTCCCTCACAGCCTGCCCAGCCGGTTAGAGGCGGAGGTAGAGGACACAGAGGTGGAGGTAGAGGTCATAGAGGTGGAGCTCAGACCGATAGAGGTAGAGACCAGCCAGCAGCCGATCGTCCTAGAGATACTGCTCAGGGTGGTGGGGCACAGCCCCGATGTTATGCACTTCCCGCCAGACCAGAGGCTGAGTCTTCTGATGTCGTCATTACAGGTATTATTTTGGTTTGTGATAGAAAGGCATCAGCATTATTTGACCCCGGGTCTACATATTCGTACGTGTCTTCCTATTTTGCACCATACTTGGTTCAGCCCAGTGATCCACTGAGTGTTCCTGTTCATGTGTCTACACCAGTAGGCGATTCTATCGTGGTTGATCGAGTTCATCGGTCATGTATTATAGTAATTGAGGGTCTCGAGACTCGTGCTGATTTATTACTCCTAAATATGGTGGACTTTGATATTATACTAGACATGGACTGGCTATCTCCGTATCATGCTATTTTAGATTGACATGCCAAGACTGTGACTTTAGCCCTGCCGAATTCGCCTCGTATAGCGTGGAAAGGAATTTCAGGTCATACTAGCCGTAATGTTATTTCTTATGTTAAGGCTCAGCGTATGGTTGGAAAGGGATGCTTGGCTTATTTGGCCTATGTCCGTGATGCTAGTGCCGAGGTTCCTTCTATTGACTCTGTGCCTGTGGTTCGCGAATTTCCTGAAGTATTTCCTTCAGACTTGCCAGGTATGCCGCCCGATAGGGACATTGATTTTTGCATTGACTTGGCTCCAGGCACTCAGCCCATTTCCATTCCCCCATACCGTATGGCTCCGCCAGAGTTAAAAGAATTGAAGGAACAGTTGCAGGATTTACTTGAAAAGTGTTTCATTAGACCCAGTGTTTCGCCGTGGGGTGCACCAGTATTATTTGTAAAGAAGAAAGATGGTTCGATGAGAATGTGCATTGACTATCGACAGTTAAACAAGGCGACTATCAAAAATAAATATCCACTTCCGCGAATTGATGATTTATTTGACCAGCTTCAGGGTGCCAAGGTATTTTCAAAGATAGATTTGAGATCTGGCTATCATCAGCTGAAGATTAGGGCATCTGATGTCCCTAAGACAGCGTTCCGCCACTCGGTATGGACATTATGAATTTCTGGTCATGTCTTTTGGGTTGACAAATGCTCCAGCAGCTTTTATGGAATTAATGAATCGGGTGTTCCGGCCTTATTTAGACTTGTTTGTAATAGTCTTCATTGATGACATATTAATATATTCCCGCTGTCAGGAGGAGCATGCGCAACATCTCAGAGTGGCCTTACAGACTCTGAGAGATAGCCAACTATATGCAAAATTTTCAAAGTGTGAATTTTGGCTAAGTTCAGTTGCATTCCTGGGTCATATTGTGACGGCAGCAGGTATTCAGGTTGATCCGAAGAAAATTGAGGCAGTCAAGAGCTGGCCTAGACCGACATCAGCCGCAGATATTCGGAGTTTCTTGGGTTAGCGGGCTATTATCGCCGATTCGTAGAAGGATTTTCGTCTATTGCAACCCCACTGACCAGATTGACCCAGAAGGGTGTTCAATTTGAATGGTCTGATGAATGTGAGGCGAGCTTTCAAAAGCTCAAGACAACCTTGACCACAACACCGATATTGGTTTTACCCACAGGTACGGGACCTTATACTGTTTATTGTGATGCTTCCCGTATTGGGCTTGGTGCAGTGTTAATGCAGGATGGCAAGGTTATTGACTATGCTTCGAGGCAGTTGAAGATTCATGAGAAGAATTATCCAGTGCATGATCTAGAATTGGCGGCGATTATTCACGCATTGAAGATCCGGAGGCATTATTTGTATGGTGTAGCATGTGAAGTATACACCGATCATAAGAGTCTTCAGTATTTGTTTAAGCAGAAAGAGTTGAATATGAGGCAGAGAAGGTGGCTAGAGTTGCTAAAAGACTATGATGTTACTATTTTATATCACCCGGGTAAGGCCAATGTGGTGGCCGATGCATTGAGTAGAAAGTCTGCCAGCATGGGTAGTCTTGCATATATTCCGGTCAGTCAGAGACCATTAGCTATAAATGTCCAGGCCTTAGCTAACCGGTTCGTGAGATTAGACATTTCTGAGCCTAGCAGGGTGTTAGCCTGCACGGTCGCTCGTTCTTCCTTATTTGAGCGTATCCGTGAGAGGCAATTTGATGATCCTCATTTGCGTGAGTTGAGAGATACAGTACAGCGGGGAGGTTCCACACAAGTAAATCTAGATGATGATGGGGTATTAAAATTGCAGGGTCGAGTTTGTGTGCCCAATGTCGAAGGGATTCGAGAGTTGATCTTAGCAGAGGCCCACAATTCGCGGTATTCTATTCACCCAGGCGCCGCGAAGATGTACCAGGACTTACGGCAAGACTATTGGTGGCGCAGAATGAAGAAAGATATCGTTGCGTATGTCGCTCGGTGTCTAAATTGTCAGCAGGTGAAATATGAGCACCAGAGACCTGGTGGTGTATTCCAGAGGATTGAAATTCCCGAGTGGAAATGGGAGCGGATCACTATGGACTTCGTTACCGGACTTCCTTTGACTCGGAGGAAATTTGATGCTATTTGGGTCATTGTTGATAGGCTGACCAAATCAGCACACTTTATCCCAGTATCCGTCTCCTACTCGTCGGAGAGGTTAGCGGAGGTTTACATTAGGGAGATTGTTCGTCTCCATGGAGTGCCAGTATCTATTATCTCTGATCGGGGTACGCAGTTTACCTCGCGGTTCCGGAGAGCGGTCCAGCAGGAGTTAGGCACCCAGGTTCAGTTGAGTACAGCTTTTCATCCTCAGACGGACGGTCAGTCCGAGAGGACTATTCAGATACTAGAGGACATGCTCCGAGCTTGTGTCATTGATTTTAGAGGCTCGTAGGACCAGTTTCTGCCATTAGCAGAGTTCGCCTACAATAATAGCTACCAGTCTAGCATTCAGATGGCTCCGTACGAGGCGTTGTATGGTAGGCAATGTGGGTCTCCAGTCGCATGGTTTGAGCCGGGAGAGGCTCGGTTGCTGGGTACAGACCTAGTTTAGGAGGCCTTAGACAAGGTCAAGACTATCCAGGAGAGGTTGCGTTCAGTTCAGTCCAGACAGAAGACTTATGCAAATCGTAAGGTTCGAGATATGGATTTCATGGTTGGTGAGCGGGTATTGCTCCGGGTGTCGCCTATGAAGGGCGTGATGAGGTTCGGAAAGAAGGGCAAGCTCAGCCCTAGGTATATTGGTCCATTTGAGATTCTGGACCGAGTGGGAGAGGTGGCTTACAGACTAGCACAGCCACATAGCTTATCAGCCGTACATCCAGTTTTTCATGTATCTATGCTTCGGAGGTACCACGGCGATCCCACACATGTGTTAGACTTCAGTACTGTCCAATTGGACAATGATCTATCTTACGAGGAGGAGCCGGTGGCTATTCTAGACCGGCAGGTTCGACAGTTGAGGTCGAAGAGTTATCCTTCTGTGCGCGTTCAGTGGAGAGGTCAGCCTCCTGAGGCATCGACCTGGGAGTCCGAGTCCGATATGCGGAGCCGCTACCCACACTTGTTTCCTGACTCAGGTACTTCCTTCTTTTGTCCGTTCGAGGACGAACGGTTGTTTTAGAGGTGGAGATTGTGACGACCCAAAGGGTCATCACTTATTTTATTAATCATTTCGAGCTTCTGAGGTCTTGAAAACCTCATTTATAGTTGCCTTGATTTGCGTGCACAGTCCGGGCACAAAGCTGGAAAATATTTATGTTGAAATATGTGAAATATGTGAAAAAGTTGAAGAATTTTGATATTAATATTGATATGGTTGACTTTGGTCAACATTTTTGATAAACGGACCCGGATCCGTGATTTGACGGTCTCAGAAAATCCGTAGAAAAATATGGAACTTGGGCGTATGCCCGGAATTGAAATCCGAAGTCTAGAACCCCGGTAAAAGAATTTTTCTGTTAAATTGTTTTCTGAAAATGTTTAAGGAAAATGAAACTGATTTTTTATTTAAAAGTACTAGTATCGGGCTCGTATTTTGGTTCCGACGCCCGGTACAGGTCATATATATTGGTTAAGCGCTTCCTGTAAAGTTTGGTTGAAAACGGACGTCGTTTGACGTGTTTCGGCCTTAAATTGAAAATTTTGGAAATTATGAAATTTCAAAGAATTCTTGAGTTTTAAGGCTCAATTCATTGATTGTGATGTTATTTTAGCGATTTGATCGCGCGAGCAAGTTCGTATGATGTTTTTGAGTTAGTGTGCATATTTGGTTTGGAGCCCCGAGGGCTCGGGAGTGTTTCGGAGGTGGTTCGGGGTGTTTTTGGACTTAGGAAACTGGCAGATTTTCTGCAATTTTTACACATACATTTTACTCTACGCGATCGCGGCCTTGTACACGCGATCGCACTGCCTTGTCAAATTACTCAACGCGATCGCAGCCGTCTGCACGCGATCGCGAAGTTTTCTGTCCTTCCTCAACGCGATCGTAGCCGTCTGCACGCGATCGCGTAGCCTCCCGTTCTCCTTCAACGCGATCGCGACCCTGTTCACGCGATCGCGTAGTACAAATAAGCCACCCCAGTGAAACTCTTCTACGCGATCGCAGCATTGTCCACGCGATCGCGTAGTGTTGAATATTTGCCTTCCGCGATCGCGACCCAGTTCACGCGATCGCGTCGCTGCCCAGTGAATTTAATCCCAAAACAGAACAGAAACGGGATAAAAATCCCATTTCTGTTCAACTCTCTTCTCCACATCTCCGTGGACGATTTTTGAGCGATTCTTCATCAAACTTCTTGGGTAAGTGATTCTTAACTCGTTTTCTTCATTTTCCATCAATATTATTTGAATTCCTAAGCCTAATTAGGTGTAAATTGGTTGAAAAATTGGAGAAATGGGTATAGTTAGGGCTTTCAAAGAATTTGCGATCTAGACCTCGTTTTGGAGTCGAACTTAAGAACAAATTGTATATTTGAACTCATGGAGGATTGGGTGAACTTATTTGGGTTCGAAACTTGAGTTTCGATTATGTGGGCCCGGGGTCGATTTTTACTATTCCGGGCAGAATGTTGTAAAAACCATATTTAGCAATACGAACTAGTTTGTTAAGTAGAATTGATGATATTAAATCAATTGTGTATAGATACGATTGGATTGGAGTCAAATTCAAAAGGAAAAGGCATTGCTACTGATTGAATCGTTCGTAAACTTTCGAGGTAAGTGTTTGTTCTATCCTAGCTTGAAGGAATAGGAATTTAGTTATGAATAAATTGTTGATTAAGAGTTATTGGTGTTATACCGGTAATGAAGATAAATTGTTGAAATTATTATCAATTATTGGTTTAAAACCGGTAATTATAAATATTGTTGATATAGAGATTATTGGCTAAATGCCGTTAATATAATATATATATTTATGAATTGGGATCGTGTGGCGCGCCGACCACTTATATATTTATGAATTGGGATCGTGTGGCGCGCCGGCCACTTATATAATAAGAAATGGGATCGTGTGGCACGCCGACCACGAAGTGATTTAAATCTTGGCATTGGCCATAGTTGCCGTAGCCTATTGATATATTTGGGAGCGGGTGGTACGCCTACCACAAGATATAATTACCGTGATAGTTGGGAGCGGGTGGTACGCCTACCACGAGATATGAAATGAGAGAGAAATTGAGACATGAAAGTAAGATTTATTATGTTGATTAGATTATTTTGGATATCGTGAGTTATTGACCGTTATTTCAGAGCGGTGTATTTCCTATATATATATATATATATATATATATATATATATATATATATATATTGTAACTGGACAGGTTTATGTGGGTGACCGGCCTTAGCCTTGTCACTAGTTCGCTGGGATAGGCCAGGCACTTACCAAAGACATGGGGTCGGTCGTGCCGATACTACACTCTGCGCTCTTTTTGCGCATATACATGTTACGGACAGCAGCAGCGGCAGTAGAGACTTGTGGATTTTTTCGACCACCGAGACTACGAGGTAGCCTTGCAGGCGTCCCTAGGCC